>JAQQAE010011750.1:0-13470 GCA_029823295.1 Pseudamia nigra | reverse complement strand
ACTGATTGCACTTCAGTGAAAACACCTGCTTTAGTGAGTGGCTGGAAAGAAAACCTGCAGTGTCTCGGCCCTTTGTGACAATGATTGGACACCCCTGGTCTAGGGTATATGACATTTTAACCTCACTATATAGCTCGAAATGTCCGTCCATACACATTCTACCCTTTACTCCTCAGAAGGGTCAGGGAGGGTGCTGGATCCTATCCCAGCTGACTTAGGGAACACCCTGGGTGAGTCACCAGTTCATCGCAGGGCTTAGCTAGAAATACATGGAGGTCAAAGTGCAATAATTTCAATCCCTACTGAGCTTCAAGATCAAAGTGAAGTTCAAGGTCATTTGTTATAGGAAATGTGCCCTTGAGTCTAGTTTAACACATTAAAATTTTGGTGCCTCTTGCTATAGTAGTACTGGTACTATAGCAAGACCCCCCCCACACACACACACACGCACACACACACACAGCCCATACAAACTTCATTTGGGTGGAGGATAACAACCAGATGTCATGTTTGTACTTATTAGGCTGTTGCTCTGAGCATCAGAATACTGCATGCTCTACTGAGCAGGTCAGTCTGTGTGTTATAAAACTGTCTTCATTGTTTAATGAATGCCTTCTCAAATAGTTAATATGCTCTAATGTTAAGTCCCAAATATTAAAAACACCTCAAAAACACAATGCATCTTTTTAGATATGATCAAAATTCATTTCTATGACTGATCAGTAGAACAATCCGATCAGAGATAACTCTTTGTTATCTTGCTTGCAGTCTCATGGTGATAACTATCAAAGTCACTTATTTTCATGTTGAAAATCGAGTATTACTTTACTGTCTAATCTCACGCTTTAAGAAGCAAAGCCAGTTCAAGATGTGGGAGAGATTTTTACTTCAGAGTGTTTTCGGATCAACCATTTAGGTCTCAGTGTATGGTAATCCTCTGAATGTCATTCATTTCTAATTTTGAATGCATTTCTGCACTCACAGGGATCATAGCAGGGAAAGCAGAGTTGTGTATGTGCATTAGTGTTGGCAGTCATGTGCAATGTTTAGAGAATTGGAGGAGTTATGTATAAGAGCACAGCCTGTACTCATGCTTTAGCCTGGTTGTTGTGTTAATCAGAGCTGGTTTGAAGAGCACTCACAGACCATAGAAAAATCTAACTGCACCAACTGAGTCAACATATGAATTAAATATTCTGCTCCGTTATAACAGCACTCTGCTGCCACAGCATTTTAAATGCTCTCCTTTGTTAAACAGGTGAAGTTCTTAAAGTCAGCAATCAGTCACTCTGAGCACAGAAAGCACATTTTTTGGATGCCGTACATAAATTTGACAAGTATCTACTGACACAAGGTTATTTTTCACAAATAAATTATTAGTTCACATCACAGTCAGCTTTGACCTCGTTATATTCAGTTAAAAATCCTGCATATTATTTTTTTTAAACTAATTCAAACTGCATGCAATCAGCATAAGTGGATATTAACAACTGACAAATTCTCATTGTGTGGATTCAGAAGGAGGAAACAGAGATTCATTTGTTTGAATAAAATGGTGCTTTAAAGCTTAAATTTAAATTCAGAACTATCTGTGACCTAATGTATATTATGGGTCTGTGCGATACCGTTTTGCCTTATTCTTCAAATTTGCTGCATTATATAAAATATCAAATTTAATATAACATCAACCTGTAAGCTGTGCTTTAACAGAAGCAGCTAAGGTTTGAATTTACATAGTCATAAAAAGTTGACCAGAAAGAGCGTAATAATTCAGAAAAATGCAGTGGCACCCAACAGTTCCAGACCACATAGATAGAGGGCCGCCTACGGATAATGCCAGAATAAACTTTATTCTTACAGCAGAAAATAGGAAAATAGCCTGAAGAAACAGACCAAAGAAATAAACAAAAATCTGTAACAAGTAACAAATATGACCCATTTCAACACTGTCCAACTGCTGTAGGGCTATAAAAAATATTTGTATATCAATTTAAAGTTGTGGTATTGATTTGCAATACAGTCTCTACAGTCTATGATTTGTATGAATCTGAGATTTCCAGCCACTAGGATGCTAATGAAGTATACGCATGTACGGTACAGTACAGTTTGTGATTAAATTCCGCATGTAAGTATTGGAAAATATTTAGTCATTCAACGTGCACTTAAGCACAATCCCATACCTGACAAGAAATACAGTGTGTGCATGAATACACACCAAATTCAATCACTCCAATGTGAAATGTAACAGTGCATCACTGTCCTATGGAAAGTGAAGCCAAACTATTGGACAAGAGATGCAGTGTCGCTGCTTTTACACAGATTGGATAATTAGATGCAATGTTCATCTGATTTGTTTTTCATTCTGGCAGAGCCTATGCAGTGATTGGCCATTACAGTTGTCAATCACACAGAAGGATGACATCTTGACCACTAATCAGATTGATGAAGACTGCATAAAAATTTAGAAAAATATTATGAATGCAGACTTTGAATTTTTGTCTAGTCTTTTTCATGTAAGTCCTCTAATGGATGCATGTAATTTAAATTAATGTTTGTGCCTGTATGTTTGAGACACTTTATGCAGTTAAATTGAGATTTTTTTAACACTGTACAAAATGTATACATCTATAACAGCCAAATGGGTCAAATTTGGCCATGCATGTCCAGAAATTCTCTTTACTAAGTTTAAATTGTGAAGTTGTAACATAAGTTTGTTTCAGTTGTCTTTTATCAGTCTTTATATTTAAAGAGCCTTAGAGAACATTAGCTGCTTTAAATGGCCATCAATCCAAACTGGTCTAAAGTTACAGTACACTAATGTAACTGTAAATATGAGTTTTGGGAAAATATACTGTATATGTGGGTCATAAGTCTGTCTATTTTCCAGTGTAGACTATTATAAATGACAGCTTTCTGACCAAATAGAAACATTTAAACACAAACAGAGAAAGACGCATTGTAATAGAGATAAATATTACTTAGTGGTTGTTATGGCATAAATGCCAGTTTTTTGTTTGTTTTTTTTTTTTTAATCTGGATTTATAAGGATCATAATTCAACAATAAAGAGTGTCTTTTCAGGAGAAGTTGAAAAAAAATCATTAAAACAGAATAATAAACAATTGAAAAATAGCCACAGTTGCATTTTACCTACTGGTTGTTGCTTTTGTGTATCTGTGTGAACAGAAAAGAGTAGAATTTAGAAACTAGTACTGTGGCAAAATCTACATAATTTGAAGAATACAAAAACTAAGCCAAGAATTTAAGTTTATAATTCCACTTGCTGTTGCTTCTCTACTTCATGAGACTAAACCCTCTGCATCTGTCGTGTCCTATATTAGATGGAGGTTTGAGCACATACTGTAGTACCAGTGGTCATGCTAACATTCAACTTTAGCTCTGGAAATGGACAACTTTTCCATGCGTCATACTTCTCCTTTTCTTCATCTGCATGTTCATCTTCAAGATCGCAATCTCTGAAAAAGGTTATTATTATAGCCCCTCTCTGAGAATGTGATTCATTTTTAAATGTTACAGTTCTGGATACACAGAAACACTTTGACAACTTAGTATATGCTTCTCCTGCTCTGTGTCCATCAACAATTCTTCTCAAATCTAAACTCTTTCTTTTGTTTTCGACATGATGTTTTTACAAGTGATGCCTCAAATCCTTTGTGAAACGAATATTGGACAAATGTTCAGTTTTAACTTCAGTTCACACACTTAGACCATTACTCAGTCAAAGAGTGGTACTGTAGTTTGTACTATGTTTGAATAAAAAGGCCAGTTCTTCTGGGATTTGATAATATTGACTCATTTTTGTCTTCTTGCTTTCAAATAAAAATAGCTTGCTGTATCTAAATAAAACTAATATGCTTTGAAATGCTCTGGTAAAAATCTGGCACTCTTGTAAAAAGCAACTGAAAAAAAATCTGAAAGGGCGGAAGGGGGGCTAATTATTTTCACATCAACCGCACTTTTTTACTGTGTCCTTATCTTTTGTTGGGATTCAGCTTCCTTACATACTGTGTCTTGTGCTTACCATCATGATTCATATCATTTCTATAAAGATAAAAAGCAGAGTCTTAGTTGTTCCAGAATAGAGGCGGAAGGGGCAAGACCTAGCTCCGACACTGTAAGACATGTTTTGATACCATAGAGGGGGCGGAGCTTGTGACCTGTCAGCCAGAAAAGTCGCCTCCATAATAAAAATAATGGACTAACATGTGGAATGTGAGTGGAAATGAGGTGGATCACATGAAATGGTGAAGACCTCGGGCTTGGACAGACATGTCAATCAAACTGCCTATGTCCATAATTATGTGCAAATATTTGCATTTGTATCATCAAATAGACAACTTCTATAAAAAGTCACATTGCCATGCAAAACAGCTGTTTGTATCAGGCTGTAAACATGTTTATTTCTGCTCTAAATTTGGTCATTTTAGCCTGGTAGTCTATGGGGATCAACTCACTTTTGGAGATATCCCCCTTGTGGACACTGCTAGTTATGACTTTTCCACATTTAACTCACAGGTCAGCTACAGAGGTTGCCACTCTGTTTTGGCATCAGGATTTTCTGACTATGTTTATATACAATCCGTGTGACTGTTCAAGTTCACAATGTTGGTAATATTTCAAAAGAGAATGACTGCAGTGCAGGATGGATTGTGTTAATGATCCACATATGTAAATGAGCCCTCTTTTCTCATCTTTGCATCTCTGCATCTTGTCTCTTTGTTTTTTTGCACACCCTGTGCTCATCAGAGGCAATGACCATGAGACATCCTGCAGTGAGGGAAAATCTGGGCATGTTTGGGAACTCCACTGTCAGTGTTGAAAGGTATCTTTCCAGGGGGTCTTTCTAATTAAACTCGTGCCTGAACCAAGGTTGAGGATGATGGTGCATCTGCTTTGCAAAGTGACTAGAAATCCCCCAGCTGCCCATCTGCAAAACTTTTCATCTCACCTCCATCGAAAGGGGAGGTTTGGGAAAATGCCTTTATTTTTTCATAATCCCTCCTCTCTATTCCCACCTTATCCATATTTCATGAAGAGCTCTGGAGGTATGAAATTGTCTGAAACTAATCCACTACTGGATATTTAGTCCCAGATTAAAATCACTCGCTTCACTGCCTCATAATTCTGTTCCTATTGATTGCTTGGGTCCAAATATAAGTCAAGGATGTACAGAACATTTTCCCTGGGAGTTTCTGGAATTGTGTCAGCAAAGTGTCTCTGTACTGAATCCATGCAAACGGTTGCATCCACAGTGAGTATTTGTTAGGCTTTTTTACTTGGTTTGTTTCGACTCATGTTAATATAAGCAAGGTGTGATGGGCTTGTTGTATGCTAAAAATGTCACTATATTCAAGGATAAAGCCTATCACACACAGTGTTTACATGATTACACCTGAACACAGTACCCAGTGACAGTTATTGAAAATGTGTACCACAGGTTTACAATAACAAAAATGTGTCAGTATGACATGTAAGCAGTGCACATGCTAGTTGCCTGAGGTCTGCGGTCTATTATTTCCTGCAGTGCAAATGAACACAAATTACCTCAATTCTTCCATTAATATAAATGGTGATAAACATCATCATGGAATCAAGTATATTTAAATGGAGAATTTGAGTATGAAAATAGTGACCATACTTATCAGGGGCATATTTTTCCAGTGTAATACGTGTATTCTGTCACTGTCTTTTGGTCCAATTGTCACAACAGGCAGTAAATTTAATACAAGCTGACAACATTTCCACAGCCTGATATCAGCCTAGATGAAAAGAAAACAGCAGGGTGGTGCCCACAAATAAAACACAGTGGATTTATTCCCAAATTTTAGACTAAGTAATTTTTTGGCAGAGTAGCCTCCAAGATATTTTGAAAATTTATAGAATACATCGTTTGTGGAGGGAACTAAAAAAATCATCAAAACTGAAATACCAACCCTAATTCCAATAAAGCTGGGACACTGTGTAAAATGTAAATAAAATCAGAATACAGTGGAACCGTGGGTTATGAATTTAATCCACTCCAGTATCACGTTCATGACACGAAAAATTCGTGAGACGGACCGGTTTTCCCATAGGAATACATGTAAAACCAATTAATTTGTTCCAAGACCCACAAAAACTCCCATATACAGTACTGTATGTATTACACACCCGTACGTGCATGTTCATTCATTATTATTATTTGAAAAGTAAGTTATGTTAATTATCTGAAAAGGAATGCATGAAATTAGGTCTAAAAATGATTTAGAATGACAATTACCAGAGGAGGGCTGCAGGCAAAGGAGGCTTTATGGTGGTGGCGGAGGAGGAGGAGGAGGAGGAGGAGGAGGAGGGAGGAAGGGAGGTGGATTAAACGTTTTTGTGTGATCTCGTGTTTCACATGCATCAACATCATATTACAGGTTTTCTTGTCACCACTAGCATTCTTCTTAGGTTCCATGATGAAAAACTTAAAACGAAGCAGTATCTTAGATGAAAACTGGTACAAATATACAGTACGAAGTTCACATGAAACTTTCCAATCAGCCTATAGCGCCATGCGCGCTCTCACTTCCAGGAACTATCTTGTTTGCAACCCAGTTTTTTTTTTTTTTTTTTCACGACATGGGACAAAATTTTGGCTGATGTCTTCTTTGTAACCTGAAAAATGTGTGTAGATGCATTCCTGACCTGAAGTTACACTATACAATGACTTGTAAATCCATTTCAACCTATATATTCAATTGAATACGCTACAAAGATGAGAGGTTTAACCCTGTATTGGGGTTTTTTGCAAATATTCATTCATTTCACATTTGATGGCTGCAACACATTCCAGAAGAGCAACAAAAGATTGGGAAGGTTGAAGAATGCTCAAAAAAGACCTGTTTGGAACATTCCACAGGTGAACAGGTTAGCTGTGAACAGATGAGTGTCATGATTTGGTATAAAAACAGCAGAAGGTGCATGCTGACTGATCAGATTTAAATAAAATTCTTGCCCTTGTGATGTGTCTGCGAAGGTTCTCAGTCATCCAGGTCATGGTGTCCAAGGTGTGTGGTTTTCCTTCTGTTGACTCGACAGGAAATTTGGTTTGAAGACATTTTGCTACCTATCCAGGAAGCTTCTTCAGTTCTAAATAAACTCATGCAGGCAACCAGAATTTATATTGTGTGGCTCAGGCCTCCACCCTTTCATCTTAAAAGGTCAGGGTCATTAGGGTCCCTGTCCCTGCATTGTCAGGAACAGGGATAGTTAGCAAAACGTCTTCAAACCAAATTTCCAGTCCAGTCGACAGAAGGAAAACCACACGCCTTGGATGCCCGTATGACTTTCACAAATTAGACTAAAACACTATCAACCACATAGAACAACTAGTGTTCTCGCATTTTTACAACAGTGTCACCTGTGGAGGTTTTAAGCCCAAATCAACTCGTGGTCCCTTAATTTTTCACTGTTTGAAATCAAAAATCAGTTCTGCATGTACAACAGAGTCTCCCGACCAGATTAGTCATAAAATTGTACTGATATCAACAACTCAGCTTCCGTTTGATTGCTTCATCTGGCACTAATTTGAGTTCATTCTGTGTTTGAATGGGCACAGAAATTCAAAATACACCTACACGTTTTACCACTGGACAAAGGAGAGTGTTAATGAAACAGAAAAGACAGAAACAGAGGTCAATGCACACATACAGTACTTACCCAGCTTAATGGGTGTTAAAAGTCAAAAGTTAATGCATATACCGTAGTAATTTAGCAAGTAAAGTATGGACTGATGACATTATTCTTTTAACTTTAGCATTATGCTCATGGGGATGGGAGTGATACAATTTAGCTTGGCCCAGCTCATGGTGTTACAAGTTACACAAATTCAAAACAGTTCTTTTTTCCTGTTTTGTTGTGTTGATTTCTCAGGACTGGCAGAACTGAGCAAGTTCAGACTTTCACAGCATTTATTTCTCATCACAGTTCATAAAACTCAAAAGCTGAAAAAGAGTTTTGATCAGAGAACATAAAAGACTAGACCCTAATCATACTGGAAAACAAGAAAAAATCTCCAGCCATAATATACCAAAAATCTACAAACACCTTTAAATCAACTAAAAGTAGCATTTTCTCACCATTTGGTTCCTTGCTTTTCCGTCCAATTCAACTTTATAAATAACTAACAGTGAAATTCCCTCATGATGTGGTGTAAAAATGGCTCACATGTGATGCTACCAGGTGTGAACCATGATAACTAATTTTTCTTTTGATGCAGTTGAGTCATATTGAAGCTTATCGTCTCATTACTGCCGTATCAAAGAGGACCATGTCTCCCCGGGTTTTTTTTGTACATTTTTTATGTTTGAGCTGATCTGTGGGAAACATAAGGACCCTATTCAAGGCAGGCTCTGTGGGTGGGGGCTTGCTCAGATTCGCGCAGGTACCGATTTCCCGCGGCGAGCTCGGCTGCACACCATTCACGAGACTGAGGCATCACAAAGCTAAAGATGGAGATGTGCTGATGCATGCCTGCCAGATAATCACAGCCCAACTGTTCAGTGCCAAAAGCCACAAAGGCAACACACACGAGAGACTGACAGAAACTCTCTCTCTGCAAGAGAAACGAGAGTACCGTACCAATGTCACTGAATCACCACTCACTCTCCAAAATACTGTTCAAGAGTATTTCATGAAGAGTTTTCACTGGAAACATGTTTACCAGAACAGGACTTGAGGTACAGCTGGTCATCCTTGTTATATTTTATATTGTGATGTTTAAAGTTTTCATACTGTGTAAATCAAATTTTTTTAGGTTTTGAAGGTTATGCAAGCCTATGGTGAAAAATAAAAGCAGTCTAAATATACTGACAGTCAATGAAAACTTTCAAGCAGTTTTTTCTCAAAATAGGGAGATGTGGGAGTTATATATATATATATTTTTTATTATTTTTTTTTAAGTGGATGCCAGGGTATGACTTTGTCTAGTCGGTGTATTGTGCTGTTGGCACACTTCAGTGCACATGGATACTCAGTTACAAAATATGGACCAGGTGCCATTCCAAAGATGCACAACAGGTGTGTACAGATTTTAGGGAGTGGCTTACAAACCTTACTTACAAACCTTATAAAACGCCATAAAAACGGCCCCTATTTTCATTTCCCTACATTTCTGTGCAAGCCAAAATGCCACAACTTTCAAGGCATGAACCACATCGTGACAGTCCTCCAGCAGGACAACGCTCGGCCACACCCCGCACATATCACAATGGCGAATCTGCAAAGACAAGGGGGACGTGTCTTGCCGTGGCCACCGTACTCCCCAGACCCCAACCCCATCGAGCATCCACTCCCAGCAGACAGATCCACAACAAGGTTCCTCCTCAACAGTAAATGGGTTGAAGTAAATGGGGGTCAGACCCATTACTGACTTAAAATAAGCAATTTATTCTTAACAACTTGTTTTGTTATGGTCCTTTTTTTTACAAACTTTTTATATTTTTATTGACTGTCAGTACTGTATATGAACTCCCTCAGTGCAGGAAGTCATCAGAAATCCACTCAGCACTTTGAATTTTTGTGATTCGTGACATCACAAATTAACCAATGAAGTTAAAGTGTACTAGTCCCATTTCCAACTGGTCAATGTTCCTGACATTGTTTTTTAAAAACTGTCAATGAAAAGTGTATTACTGTGTGTTTATAGTAATCTTGTGTCAGAATATGTCAGTCTTAAGTCACCTTGAGGATGACGTGTGGTTCAACCACTCAGAGTTCAGAGTATCTGGAAAAAGCAAAACAAATTAAATGAGCACACTTTCTTTTGTGAACACCCTTGCAGAAGTATGTAATAGGCACATACAGTATAAGTCATACACATATACTGGGTTGGACCTCCTCGCAATTATAAGATGGTACACTGGGATCATAAGGGGACGGACATGACCAGCAGCAATACTCATGTAGGCTGTGACATTTAAACAATGCACAGTTTGGACAAAAGGTCCTAAAATGTGCCACCACCTGCAGCCCGAAGAGTTGATAGAAGATTATGATAAATTCCAAATGTTGCAGCGGAAATCGAAACTCACGAGACAAAGCAACATATTTCCAGCCTTCTATTGACCACTTTTGCTGAGTCCATGTGAATTGTAGCCTTAGTTTCCTGTTCTTAACTAGAGTGTCATCATGTGTGATCTTCTGCTGCTGCTGTTGTCCATCTGCTTCAAGGTTTGACATGTTGTACGTCCACAGATGTTCTTCTGCATTACTGTTCAACAAGTGTTGCCTGTCCACCGTCTCAAACCAGTCCCCTGCAGACCAGTCCCCTGGCGATGGTCGTTGTGTGAAACTCCCAGTAGATCAGACGTTTGTGAAACCCTCAGATCAGACCATCTGGCACCAACAACCACGTCATGTTCAAAGTAAATCTCCTTCCTCCCCCATTCTCATTCTCAGTTTAATTTTCAGCGGGTCTCCTTGACTGTGTTTACATGGTCATGTTTTGTTCATTTGACGCATTCAGATTTAATATTGGGAAATTACTGTAATATAAATCAAAATAAGCCTATTTGACTATTTTATGTTGTTTTTGTTTCTTTGGCTTTTGCTGTCTTTTATGTCATTTGTGTTTTTCAGTTTCACTTTTTCATGCTGCATTTTTTGTCTTTCTGCTTCTTTTACTGTACAGTATATCATTGGCATGTTTTGTGTTTTTTATCTTTTCCTTCACTTTCATCTTTTTCGTCATTATTTGTCTCTTTTTGCCTGTTATGTTGTCTTTCCCTTTTGGTGACTTTTACATCACTTTTTATGACATCTTTGTCTATTTTTGTCTTTTATTCCGTTTTTATTCTTTTGTGTCTTTTATGTCTTATTTCTTTTATAGGATTTTTGACCTTTGGCATATTTTTTTCATTACTAAATTAAAACCACAAATAACTATTCAGTTTCTTTAGGCTTTAAACTCAAATAAAATAATAACTTGACCTTCACCATGACCCAATTATTGATTTTACTGTGAGTGAAGAAAATTTCAGTTATGAGAACAGTTTGTGTCAAACTTCAATAATTTAGTCACTTCAACTGTTGAAACCTTTCACACATGGTGTCCCCTACATTGCCTTACAAAAGCAAACTGAGATTAATAAGGTGACATTATCCATCCATCCAGCCATCATCGTGAGGTTATCTGGGTCAGGGTCACGGGGCAGCAGCCTAAGTAGAGAAGCCCAGACTTTCCTCGCCCAGAATTACTCAGGCATGCAAACCCCTCCACCATGATAAGATGGAACTTTTAGGAGAGGTAAGGTGACATTAAATTTACAAAATTACAAAATTAAGAAACAAAGCAAAGCAAAATGCAGTTAGTCAAGAAAAATGGATAAAAGTGAACAAAGTCAGAGGAAAAATGAGCAAAATCAGAAGCAAAATTAAAAAAAAAAAAACAATTAAGAAAATGTATCAAATTAGATGCAAAAAAAAAAAACTTCAATAAAAACAAAAACATTTTACTGTTTACTGAGTTTATTCACACAAATTAAAACCACTGTACTGTATTTGCAATAGCAAGTACTATTTGGCCTTGTATACACCACTATAATACAAAAAATACTCAAGATGTTTTTATATATTATCAAATAGCAACTAAAGCATAATAATGATTATATTTCAATAAATAGAATGTCCTGATGTACATAACTTAACAATTTCAACTACTACCTTATTCAAAATAAGTGAAAAATATCATATCCCAAATTTTTAAATAATTTATGCATGAAAACCTTCAAATCAGTTACTTTTTAAAAATATTTATTTTAATGGAAATTATCGCTGAGTTGCGTAATACGAAATCACATACAGTAGCTCCGGTTGTAACTGTGGAACTGCAGCATAGCATACTCAAAATGTATGAAGCATGTTTGTCTTATTGTGGCTTTTATCATATTTTACTGCACTTTATTGATATTGATTAGTATGTTATTGCACTGTATTGGTATTTTGTTGCACTCCCTTTTCTCATGCATTACTGGTGTATATCTGACAAAACGACAATAACGTGTGATTTGATGAAAAGGATGTAAATAATTGAAAAAGACAGCGGAGCCAGAGAGCATTTCATAGAAAGTAACATTTAAATTCATAATCAACATCACCAACTAGGAGCTTATCTCTGTCGACATAGAAAACGTGAATTATTTCCCTGTGCACTTGATTAATTATGGAAATGAGTATTTGTTTGTTTTGCCTGATTCTTTGGTGGAATACTGGATGCAGACTGATTTCCAGCAGGCGTGAGCGATAGTCTCATGTCTGTATGGTACAAGCCCTCTTGTCTCCAAAGATTATTCCATCTATAAAGAATCTGGCAAGTAAACAGAGGAACAGGTGGCCAGCTGCGACGAGGCAACGGCGTAATACCACATCCGCAGTCCACGGATCTGTCTGTTTGTTCATGTCTGACTGCAAGACACGGGCTTAATGATTGGGTGTCGCCTGCTCTTCACCTTAAAACCAACAGCACTCGTCTCATCTCAATGTTTGGTGGGACGTGTGGCGACTACAATAACTAGGGTTGTGAAGTTTGAGTGGATTTTTATTTGGTTAAGGCATGATTTTAAGTTGATTTTTACTCAATCTTTTCTCAAATTTTAAGCGGATTCTTGTCTCAATTTTTAGCCGATTTTGATTTCATCTTGTCTTGATTTTTAAGTGGATTTTTACATGGTCTTATTTTAAGATTGCGACAAGACGACAAGTAAAAATTCACTTAAAATTAATTTAATTTTGTCTGGTTTTGAACTTAAATGATTTTTTACTTAATCTCGTCTAAATCTGAAGTTGTTTTTTGTTACATATTCTTGTCTCCATGTTAATTTGATTTTTATTTATTCTTTTCTCAATCTTAAGTGAGTTATTACCTAGTTTTACCTTTATCTTAGATTGATTTTTATTTAGTCTGGTCTTAAGTTTAAGTGGATTTTTATACTTGGATTTGCCTCAATCTTCGATGGATTTTCACATGGCCTCATCCCAAAAGTAAGTGGATTGTTACTTACGGTAGTCATATCTTAAATTTAAATGGATTTTTGCTTCACCTCATCTTCATCATAAGTGGAGTTGTATTTAGTCTTGTCTTGATTTTAAGTGAATTTTACATATCTGCGGTGGATTTTTATTTATTCTTGTCTTTATTTTAAGTGGATTTTTTCCTTTTTCTTGTCTTAATCTTAAATGGATTTTTCCTTTTTATCGTCTTAATCTTAAATGGATTTTTACTTTTTCTCATCTTAATCTTAAATGGATTTTTACTTTTTCTTGTCTTAATCTTAATTTCATTTTTTCTTATTCTTGTCTTAATCTTAAATGGATTTTTACTTTTTCTTGTCTTAATCTTGGTGGGTTTTTGTTTAAAATTTCTGGTGCATATTTCAGTGAATTCATAATTCCTAGTTTTTGTTTGTTTGGTTTTTTTGGGTTTCTTTGG
>JAQQAE010011749.1:0-13472 GCA_029823295.1 Pseudamia nigra | reverse complement strand
ATGTATTTTTATGGAAAAAGTCGCATCGGATAACAACTGATTTGGATACAGGCCGTGACGCCGGAACGGATTATCGTCGGTATCTGAGGCACCACTGTACTTGGTTTTCCACTGCAAGCCTGTTTATATGTTACTGTATGAACAATCAAACAATCAACAATAAAGTCAATTTATATAGAATTTAAAAAACAGGTCAGTGGGTTCATATGAGCTGTGTGGAAGAAGTTGGCATTGCAAAAAAAGTTTTTTTTATTTTTAAAAACTTAAATGGACCAAAAGTGTGGTAAAAATGTCCCAGAAAGAGGCCCTTGTGCATAATTCGTTCTTTTACTACTGGGTTACTTTTATAGGTATTTTTAAAATGTGAATGTATGCTAAAAACAATGATGGCAACTTAAAATCTCAGTGCTGGTTGAAGGGTGATTTCTTATTAAAATAAATATTTTTCCATCAGCCAGGGATCGCACTATTTACTGTTGTTACGCATTCATGTTGGTTTGTCTATTTATTAGTAGAATTACGCAAAAAAAATAAAAAATACCGGACGGATTTTGATTAAATTTTCACCAGAGATAGCCCTTGTGTCAAGGATGAACCCAATAAATTTTGGAGATGCTCTCCTTAAGGATGCGGATTCTGGATCAAAATGTCCCTTTCATCAACAATGCAAGGCAGGACCATTCATCAAAATCCGTCCAGTCGTTTTTTTTTTTCCTGTTAACAGACACACAAACCAACATGTAAACACAACCTCCTTGGCTGGTCAAGAAGTACGCATGCGCTCTTTGAGTGTGGTCTAGTTTGGAAATGTAGCTATAACCTGACATTTGAGCTCTTTCAGTTTAAAAGATCAACTTTAATTGAGCATCCTAACAGCTAGAGGATGTGTTCTTGAACCGATCCTCCGCGTCTACAAAGCGCTACACACTTTCACAGAATAAACCCTCCAGATTAATCGTGCATTTATCTCACAGAAATACCGAGCATGTATCTACAAAGTGACTAGACCTTAAAGGTCGCGTATGTCCTAATGCGGGTGTTTACTTTGGTTTGGCCCAGGCTAACATGGAATCCCGACAAACATATTCGAATTGAACGAGTGAACTTCTTACCTGGTATTTCTCCCGCCATTTTTTCCAAAGATTGAACAGCAAAATACATCAAAATTATCGATACGTGTAAATCATCGTAGAAGGTGTTATAAGCGGCAAATTGCGATCTACGGCTTTATTTTACTACAAGTGCGTTCATTTTTTCTGTCGAATCTGCGACACAAGTCTTTCCAACCAGCGGAAGTGGACCGGATGTAGTGCCGGAGTAGTAAACAGCGTCCTCTGAGGCGGGAGGACGGTACTGCAGGTGAAATGATGATACACTGGTATGAATATTTGAAACAAACTCTGATGCATTATTTGTTTTTAAAGGGTTCTTTCTCTACAACAAGTTAATTTATATATACTCTAGTCCGCCTCAAATGACATAAAAAAACATGATACAACAAATAAATTTAATTGGTACAGGTTGTTTAGGGTATTGTTTCTAAATAATCCGAAAAGGACCCACACTTTTGTTTGTTGAAACCCACTTTTAAAAATCTTCTGAGAGGCCAAGTAACAATATATGCTGGAGTAATCACTGAGTGCAATTTTGCTGTTAGAATCAGATTAGTATGTTATTGTTGTTTGAGTGGGAATGTTGTTTATTTAACCATTGTGTACTTCTTTGTACATCGCTAAAGTTGTCAAATTATACATATATGTAAAGGTTTCTTACAGCTGTAAAAAAAAAAAGAAAAAGAAAACATGGTATGGAAAGATTTGTACTACTGTATTGTAAAGAATGTGAAATAATAACTAAGTTAAAAATAAAAATGTAAAATCAGTGACATTTATTTATTTATTTTGACTGGCTAGAAGCCCAAATAGAACTGTATAGAGAAGTTTTAAAATATCAATATGTACATATTTTAATGTATACATTCAGCACACATTATTCTGATAATATACTAAATAAGCATCACAGATGATTGTTACTATTGTAGTTCTCAAGAAAATGAATAATATTTTAAAAAGTCTTCGCCAATAAAATAAGTGACATTTAGAAAAACAGTTTTATTTCTAAATGTTATTGCAGAGTTTTTTAAGTTTGGATTTTTTTTTCTCTTCTTCAAGCTCTTGGGGGTTCAGTAATTTTTTAATCAAGCGTCAGACTTCAACAGAATCCTATAAAATACCATAAAAATAACAACCTATGCCTGTCATCCCTCAAATATTGACAAGACTGTCAATGGCCAGCTTACTCAATTCTAGCAAAAATAATTTTTAACATCAGGTAGCTTAGCACTCAAAGTTTTAAAACCATACACTTTGTGACCCATTCAGAATGATGTAGTGCTTTTGAGTCTCCAACTGAGAAAACTGGGTTCAAAGGACTAAGATATTCTATATTCTTCTACTAAACATTTAACAAGGTAGCCAGTTATACTCCTAAAAAAGCCATTTCCGTCATGCTTTGTTGTAATTACTATTCAGAATGCCTTTGAATTGAAATGCATTTTTAGCAAATATAAAGCAATTGGCCAAAGTATGAGTGGTTCATGTGATTTCTTGAATATTATCCACAAAATATATTTAAAGCAGCTGTAAAATTGCTATCATTCCTGTAGAACTGAAGACAAATAACTTTGGGGAGACACAGATACAGCAATCATAACAGGAAAACTGATTACAGTATTACTGTTAAAGAATAGAAACAATTACAAATCTTTATTAAACAATAGAAGAATTTACACATACAGCCATTTATAGGGTTTATTTTTATTAGAAAAGTGTCAGCTCAGGCCAGTCCAAATGACAGTAGCTAATGCTATAAAACACACACACACACACACACACCCTTATCCAAGCACGCACATCATATAAACAAGTCAAGTAAAATGTGGCTAATTCACTTCAATTGAAAAGCATTTGGATTTATACATTGTCAGTGTTTATCTACAACTTCTATTGTCAAGTTCGGTCATTGTGTTTTTCTCACTAGTTGTTGGGAATGAGCTTAAGATTCTCTGTTAAAGATGAGGAAAAGTGGACTCAGTCGAAAGCAACAAACTAATACAAAATACATGCTTTATCATGAGTGGACTTAAAAAAAAACGTGGTCAGCATTTGCTTACATGCATCATTCTGAACACACTGATATCAAAATTCAGACATAAAATATGATGCAGACACATCCTAGTCTAAGTGATGCACAGCAGCAGCAGCCAAATCACAAACTTCTCTTCTATCTGGCTTTGGGGTTAAAAACTGAAATGTAGCTCATCGCCGGCATTAACCATGATTTTATGCAAATTTATCCCTGACAAGAGAAATATAAAATATCTCTAATACGTATAATTATTACATGTTCATTTCAGATTTTTGAAAGTGGTTCACAGTGCCTTAAACTGTTTAAGTATTGTCTTATTATTTACATCGACTATACATGTAAATTTAACAAAAGTATCGCTCCTGTTGATTTGTAACTATTCTCCATTTTTATCATTCATAACAGCTGGTATTTTAAAATCTGGCTTGAAATCAGCTCCTGCTGAGAAATTCATGTCAACAGTAAACAGAGCATCAATTACTGCACAAACCGATATGTAAACACAAAACTTCGCACTGAAGTGAAGGGTGAAAAAAATAATAAAGGTTGATCAAAGCTTCATCTACTTTCAGATAAAACTATGGAAGCTGATTTTCAACCTGTAGTATTATATTGACATAATGTAACTTTGGTATTTCTATGAAGAATTTATATCTCTTCATTTTCCCACAGCATTGATCCACTTTCTGTAGTAGATTCAAATGAAACAAAGCCATAACAACACTCCTTAATGTTATTCAGGTTATCAATTGTTAGAAGACAACTGGATGTCCAAAAATGTTCCACATTTGTCAGATCTGGATATTTTAGCCTCTGCAGTATTGTTTTCTGCAAAGTTAATGCTGTGTAACACTGACTGCAAACAGTCCAGTTTTCTTCTAAATCAGTTCAGAAATCACTGAAAATGTACAAAACATTACCCTCTATTTGAGGTTTTGAAGACTTCCAAAGCCATACAACAAATCTGTCTCTGTGTGGACACACGCCATGCATTTGCTGTCCTAAAAATGATGTGAGTTATAAGAATATAATTTTTAAAATCACATATTCACACTAAAACACTCACCTGACCTATTCCTAAAGGTAGCGAGCAGATAAATATTCCTCAAAAACATATACATTATTTACCGCTTTTCCATCCCATCTTTCTTCTCTGACAGTAACTACATTATAAAGCAAACAAGTGGCAAAGAAATTCATAATGTCTGATGTTACAATGATGTACTCAGACATTGTTTAGATGTTAAGTTTAATTTTTGTAACTTTTGATTCACTGTCAATACACATGCTCATGTGTTGACCTAATGTGAAGTCTGTACTCCTGCAAACTGAGATTTCTCATCTTATGGCCTTGAAGACTAAGTATCCAGCTATGTGGGTGGAAACTGTGCCTGTCTTTTCATAAAAAGATTGTGTTCTTCGTTTCAGGCCGAGGCCTCCTATGCGACTATTTTGATGGCTGTATATGTGACTGCTCTCATCTGGCAAGATTAAAGCACTGTTCTTACCATATTTTCGTGTCTCATCTCATGCTTGTCTCTCTTCTGTTTTGGGTAAAGTAATTTCCATTACACGTGCCAATAAAATCATGTCTAAAAAAGAAGAAGATGGTGAAGAAATGTAAATCATTAAAATGTTACAATTCCTGGGGTACAAACAGGCCATTAAAACCTTACATATTTTTGAGTGTGTGACAGTGACACAAGGCTTGTGCACATGAATTCCTGAGAGCATTTGTCTTGCTGCGACTTTGTCTTCACATGGTGCAACACTTGTTTTTGTGTGCGTGTGAGTCTTTAAAACGGAGTCTTTGCTTGGATCGATATTTCTCCAGGTAGGTCAGTTGTTTACTGTTGATGGCTCCGCGGCGCTTCCTGAAACACACAGAACAATGATGCGGTGAATTTTATTATTACATTCAAAATTACCCTTTGGATCAGCTATAAATATACATATCATATTTACAACTCTAATGATGAGAGAGTCTGATGTTATTTTACATCCACGTTGCCCCCTCTTATCAGAGATCTTGTAAATGGTCCAGCATAGGCTTTGTCAATTAAATAGTACACACTTTGTGTCTCCTAAGGTGGAAGCAGACGGGTTAAGAACGCTGAGTGCTTGAATAAAGAAAAATGAACATGTTCTAAAATATTATAGTAATACACAAATATGTATTTTTTTGCAGCCAAATAAATTTATTTCATTATAAATATCATTGTTTCCTGGACATTTTTACCTTCTTTAGATGAGATCTGTATTACAAGTTTGTTGCTGAGACATAGGCAGGCCTCAAACACAGTCTATGTTCTACTGATTAGTGTGTCTGAGAAATGTCATTTTGATGTCAGAATGTCCAGATGATATGTGGGTTGTGAAAGTGTGTCCAGTAGTAACTTGGGTGGAAATGGGTCAAATGTGTTAATCATGTTAATTTCTCCCAACTGGCTACAAGCATCCTAAAAATGTCTGGCCCCTAGGACCCCCACATGTCACTGACAGTGCATTCTAGTTGTTCTCAGAAACTGGAATTTTCAAGTTCCTACTCTTTAATTTCACCTCAAGCAACGCCACCATCCCAGACTTAAACATTCAGGATTTCTACTGTTTGCATTAATTAAGTAAACACTGACATCTTTTCTGCTCACAGTAGTTTTGGTTGATTGTTTCACTTTAAATCAGTCATACAAATAACACTGTTCAATTTTTATCCATCAGAATATTGCTCTGGTGTTTGTATGTGCAAAATATCATGTAGATTGGTGTTAGCATATTTGTGTTGAAGTTGTCTATATTCCAAAAGAGCAGACTTTCCTCTGAGCGCCCATATTTTTGTTTCCACCTTAGCTGAAACATAGTCATTATTCTCAGGTCCATCTCCCAAGGTAAATGGAACTCACCATGATACAAGCGACTCTATCGTGAACCGTGTTTGCTCATACACAATGATTTTACCACTGGATGGCGCCTTTTGCACGCAAAGTGCTTTCACTGGGTAATTCATGGATTCAACAAGGGGACGACTAGTGTGAGTTTACTATCAAACATTAAAGTATATAAATGTACTTACTGTCTTATGAGTTGAATAGCGTCTTCATACTTCATTCCACTTTCTATCAGAGCCAAAGCAACCAGCACAGGAGCCCTGTATGAAAAAAAATAACTATTATACCTAACTACATACAGTATATGCAGAATTATGTTCCTAGAAATGTTTCACAATTGCACGTAACACACGTCCACAACAACCACTGATTTCCTCCAGATTTGTTTGTCAGATTTGTTTGAGTTTTTTCATTAATTTTTAAGGAATAATTATATAATTTCCATGAACATTCATAACCTTTACACATATGAAAATTGCTGTGCTGAAACTCTGAACACCTTTTGTTTATCAAACAGCAGTCAGATTATACAATGATGTCATTTTAATCATGTGACAAAAGGATTTTTTTTGATGTTGTCTGTCAGGTGTATTATTAATGCTGCCTGCCTCGTAGTGTGTGGTCTTTTTGTCTAAACAGTTCACCATACAGTATATGTCGAAGTTTACTTATTGCTGATGGACAAATTATGTCATTGTAGATTAAGTTAATTTATTCTAATCAAATCAACAATACAATACGGAATTTAAACAGCAAACATTTTCATTCTCTAATTTCCAGTTTTCATTTTCATATTACACACTTTAAATAAACCATACTAAAAGATGGTAAAAATATATTGTTTCACATTAAATAACAGCAATAAAAAGCAACTTCAGTACCTAAATGTCCACAGATCTAAGCAATCATTTATTAAATATCTCTTTAAATGTCTAAATCTCTCTCTTTCTGTGAATTTCTTTGCAGACAACACTGAGCAGTGCAAAAATTAAACTCAATTTTGCATTTTTTACATTTTCTGGTTTGTTATGACTGTGGAAAGTCTATTAAAGACAGATCTGTACTACTAAAAGCACAGAATGCCATTTATTCTAATTTTTGTTACGTGCACTGTCATATGTGAATATAGTCTTCTGATTAAGTATGACTTATTTTAATAGGCAACATAAAACTAAATCTATTCAGTTTTCTTTATATACATATAATTTTTCTAGTCTTTCTACTGCAGATGCTTTTTTTCTCTTTGATGTTAGAATTCAGTTGAGGCAACTGGTTAATGTGTGTATTTTTTAAAGCAAATCTCTCACCGTCCTAGACCGGCAACACAGTGAACAGCCACACAGCAACCTGGATCTTCCTGAAACTTCTTCTTCAACAAGCTCAACCAATCTTCAACCAGTTTACTGGGAGGCGGAGCTCCGTCATCAAATGGCCAATCCTAAAAGAGAAGCACAACAGGTGTTCAGTTAGAGCTCACTCTATTTTGTCCCGGAGAGCTGAAGCTTGGTGTTTGCACGTGTTGTGTCCTCACCACCACAGTGATGCCATCTTTCTCCAGCGGCGCCTTGTCATATGTGATGTCACAAACTCTAACAACTGTGGTGGCCCCATATCGCTTCAAGTCCTGGAGGAAACAACACATAAGATCTAATGTTATCATCTGTGATATCAGGAGCTCTGTACTGTACATATTCTTAAGCTGATGTTCTCCAAAATGCTAAAGATACACTGTCTGGTCAAAAAAAGAAGAAGTCAGCTGGATTTAACGAAGTAAATAGGCTGAATTGCAATAATAAATTGTAAAAAATCAACAGTAGCACAGTAGAGTAGTTTAATAGTGAAAGTATGAGCATGTAAGAAGAGAGGTGGATGAAGTGATACTCCCGTCATGTGTAGTGTTGACTGGAAAAGCCTGAACATATTATCACCTGAAGGTTAAGGGACTAAATTTCAGTAACACTATGTACCCGGAAATGAGCTGACTCCCCTGACGGTACGGGCATATTCCACTATGACAATGCCAGAATTCATGGATTCATGGAGCTCAGACAGTGCAAAGGTGGTTAAGGTGCATCATAATTTTCAGATTTGAATGGACCACCAGAGAGTGCAGACCTTAACCCGAGTAGCGACCTCTGTGTCTGATCCTAATGCAGAAGTGTCAGGAGCTGCAAGAATTTCAATGTCTGCTGGGGGCTCAGTCCAAAAGCTTTCACCCCCATAGACTACATGTAAAAGATGGACCTACACTCTGTGATATCACCCACAGATTTCAAAAGACC
Source organism: Pseudamia nigra (assembly GCA_029823295.1). Taxonomy (NCBI): domain Eukaryota; kingdom Metazoa; phylum Chordata; class Actinopteri; order Kurtiformes; family Apogonidae; genus Pseudamia; species Pseudamia nigra. The sequence goes on along the minus strand of JAQQAE010011749.1, from coordinate 5,158 downwards.
CTTTGCAGAGCCATACTGGCATCACTGCTTGCTCACTTTGATTCAGAAATGTTCTTAAAGGTGGCGTGTGAGTGGAGCTGAGGTGAAAGCAACGGTGAAACCTCTAACTCAGTCATACCTACCAATCACGGTACCTCTGGCTTTGATAACATACAGATATCTGCATCCACATCATCTACACAAGCAGGTTATATAAAAAATCACCCTTGTACAGTTCAGAGACAAGGAAACACTACTGAGACCAAAGCCACCATTGTACCAGGCATTAAAATGATTGTTTCTGCTTTAAATTTGGACATTTTAGCATGCAGGTGTGTGGGGATTGACTCCCTTTTGGATTCAGCCCCAGTTTTGGACATTGGCATTTGAGTGACAGGTCAGCCACAGAGGTTACCATTTAGTCAACTTTATTTATTTATTTACCTCTATGGATAAAATAGTGTAGATGACCCAAAAGCTGTTATTTGTGCACACTTAAAGGCACAGCTGCTTTGATTGACAGGTGTGTCAGAGTCAGACTCTTCACTGTTCCAGTCAGTACACATTTAAGTCCATTTTTGAGTCAGAAGGAGTAGGCACTGGTGTCAATATGGCAATACCCCGAGGCACTTGTTTGAGCTTTCAAACAGAGCTTCAGAACCTATGGGTGGCATCATGGAAGGCTTGCCCATCTTTTATATGCAGTCTACAACACATCATGTTCAGATATGGATTAGCCTTCTGTCCACTGAGAATCTTTGGGATGTGCTGGAGAAGATGCCCCAACTCTCCAAGACACATTGCAAAAATTACAACTGCAGACAGAAATAAATGCAGTGACATTGCACAAGCTTATCAAAACAATGCTACAGAGGCTATGTTCTGTAATCAAAACTAAAGGTGGTTCAACAAAATATTAGAATGTGTGACATTTTTGGCAGTGTATTATATACAGACTCAAAAACATGTTTCTTACCTCTATGAAGGTGCTGAGTGTGCTGTCTGTGGGGTTGTGTGTGATTAGAAACCTCATGTTTTTATGGCAAAGTTCCACGGGAGCTGGACGGTTCATGGTGGGCAGTGGGAGCTTTGACATCACACGATGACCAAAAACCTACATGTCAACAATGAGTCAGATATGAGAACAAATAAACCTATGACCTCACACCTTTCGACATCAACAGTACATACAGTATTCCTAATCATCCACTTCTACTACCCAACTATTAGAGGAACTGAGGCAGAAATACCATGCTTTACAGACCATCACAAGTAGCTGTAAATTACTCACCTACATTTTTTGAGCTTCACATTAATTGCTTAAATGGGTTTTAATTTTGATGCATTGCTCTGGTTTTGGTCTTCACTTCAACATGTCAACACTTCCAGTGTCTTATAAAGTGTAATTTCAATCATGCAAATGTGTTTCAAGTGTGCAAATGTTTTGGTGTGGGGAAGGTGATGGAGTGAATGTACTGTGCCACTGAAAGCCTCTGCACTTCCCATAGAGTTTTCACTTCATTTGCATGATCAGCTGTCTGTGAAGATTCTAAGGTCATCCAGGTCATGGTATCTAAGGCATGTGGTTTTCGACAGAAGGAAAACCACACGCCTTGGATGCATGATTAGCTGTGTGTAACAGTGGGTCACTAAACACTGGCTCAGTGACTGATTGGTATGTTTCTCTTTCTCCTGTTGTAACATCAACTTCATTAATGCTGGTACAATAAGTTCAACAACCCATGTTATTTTAACCTAACCTAATCATGTAGAATATCAGTTTCACCTTTCATAAAACTCTATTTGGTGCCTTAGTGAAAAACTCCATTTTCAACCAGGTGTTGCAGTCAGTGGGGTTCTGTGCAACTGCAATATCATGTGGAAGATTAGTCATCAAGTGTTTATTTCCTGAAGTAACCATATTACCATACTATATAATGTGATAACTGTTTATTTCACACACATTCGAATAAAACTGAAGTTAAGTCATACAAAGCATAGTATAAATAGGTGAAAATGGGACACCTCAGTACAAGGGTGTAGGCTTTGTCTGAACACTGGGAGGGACAAAATAATCAAGAAAATGAATGCAAATGAACAAAATGATGTAGAAAACTTGTAAAATAAAATAGAAAAAATAAGAAAATGAATAAAACCAAACAAAAATAATCAAGAAAATAAATAAAAATGAACAAAAATGATAAAGAAAATAATAAAATAAACAAAATGAGGAAAAAAAGAACAAAATCATGCCCTAAATGAACAAACTATCCAAGAGAATCATCAAAACTGGAGAAAAAATTAAAATACAACAAATTATTTTTTTTTAAATTGAGGGGAGGGGGCAAATGCGGATTTTACAAATACTGAGGGGGATGAATGCCCCCATACCGCTTAAATTTATACCTCTTCCTGACTATGCTATAAAGCTTGTGAAACAGGGGCCCCAATGCTGCCTATGGAATAAATGAACAACCATAGAATGCCTTAGCTCGCCTAAAACCCTAAATAATACTAAGCTAATCAAAGCTTCCTAAATTATTATCTCCCATCAGTCCAAACATTATTCCAACAAACAAATGGAAACACCGTGCACACAGAGTGGTAGACAACTGTATGTTCTCCAACTAGCCCAGGTTTACCACATTTATGGATAAGCATATTTTAGTAGTAACTGCTCCTTTAAGTACTTTTTAAAAACAGATGCAGATAATGACATTTTTATTACACCTCATTCGACACCTGAGGCTCTCTGCACACCACACTAAAACTCACACATGCAAGTTTCCGGTTTTTACCTTTAACAAGATACCTGTTTCTAGTCAGGCATACGATTACTGTATTACAATTTTTAAGACATGTTGCTGGTGATGGTGTTTTCTTCAGCCAATGGGAGGTGCAGCTCTCCCAATCAGGATTTTTCCATTTCTGGCCCATTCATGAGCTGGAAAACCACTGGATGTGGCCTCCTTCTCTAAATGACAGTTACTGTAACACACAATCCACAGACAGTATAATGTATTTAATAGCCCCTAGATACAAAGCAAAACCACCTTCAATGTACTGTAGTTATCTGTTTACCAGGGATCAGAGGTGGGCAATCCTCAAGTACATTTGAGTTGTTTTCCCGATAAAATGTAGAGTTTTTTTCATGATACTTTTACATTTGTGATGTAAAAAAAAAAAAAAGTGTACTTCTAGTCAAAGGGAGTAAAAAGCATGAAATGAATTAACAACCAACCAAAATCAACTAAATAAACAAAATAATCAAAAAGCAAAAAATACAAATATGGTCACCAAAATATCTGTGAAGATTCTCAGTCATCCAAGTCATAGTATCCAATGCCTTCTTGGATGGTCAACAAAATGAACAAAATAAGCAAAAATGGAACAAAATTACAAACTGAGCATCAGATGAACAAAACAATCAAGCAAATTCTAAAATATAAAAGATAACAAGCACAAATAAGCAAGATCATCCAAAAACTGAGCCAAAAAAATCAACAAAATAAGCAACAAAATGGGCAAAAATGGGCAAAATAATCAAGCAAGTGAACAAAATGAATAAAATAAGCAACAACAAAAAATAAAAATAAGCAACGAAAAGAGTAGCAGACATCAAATTAAGCAACAACAGTGGTAAAAAAAAATAATAATAAAGTAAATTGAAAAAATGGAAAAATAACCAGCAAAAAGCAACAAAATAAGCACCAAAATGGACAGGAATAATCAAAATACCTGTTTGAAAGCAATGTATTCTGCTGCAATAAATTCCACACTATTAAGCAACTCACTACTAGAGTAACTTACTCAAGTACTTATGTTTATGAGTACTTGTACTTGCATCATTATAATTATAAAGTAACAGTTTACACACCACTGCCAGGGGTGAAGCTTAAGCTTGCCTTTCCCAAACATAGGGACTTTTTTATTAGGTAGAAATTTGTTTGCTAATTATTGCTTCTTTTTTTTTTCATTGTTTTGCCAATTATTTTGTTTATTTTTAGTTAAATAATTTCATTATTTTGTTCATTTTGTAGATTTAGTGTTTAATTTCTTCAATTCTATTCGTGCTAATTGTAACACAGCTTATTATCATTTAATTTCAAATAGTAAAAATCTAGAAAGTCTATGTTATTTGGATTTTTCAGTTTGGGCCCAAGCGAGGTGCCACATTTCTTTTTGGGTCTGGTCTCAAAGTGTTGTTCAACACATTCCTCACTCACACTTTGATAATGGACTGTACTTTAAAAATGCTTATTTACTGATGACCAGAGGATGTGTCAAATTACTGATGTCAATGATATCCCAATTCTGATCAGCAAGTGTTTAAATGTAAAAGGCACTAAAAGAAAACCCTGATGGAAACAAAACTGTTAGTGCTCAGCAGAAATGACTTGTCCTGATGTTTCCTGCCTTATCCCTATGTGGACACTTTAAGAATGGGCACAAAAGACCCCCGCTGGGCTCCTCACTGTTCTTTGACCAGTCCTTGATTAAGCATGGTTTTGTCACACAATACAATCAAGTCCAAAACCATGTGAAGCCTCATCTCCTGCTCCCACTTCACATTCTAGCACCTTCTGTTTCCTCTGCTGGACTCTGACAGTGTGTGAGTTCACATCATGCCTACACTGTACAATAAACCACACGCAGTCTTCAGTCAAGGTGAAGAGTAAAACACTCACACTTTTGCACTAGATCACTTTGTACATCAATTTATAGCCAATGCTGCTGTTGACACTAGAACAACAGGCCATATTTACCCACAGCTTTTTACTCTGGTTCGATCAAATACTGACACTGCAGATATTTGGATTTTTCCTCCTTATGGTTCATCCAGATTAATACAAAATATTAGCATGCACAGAGACCCTAAGTCCCACCCACTTCCTTCCCCTCTCTTTAGGTTATGAGACTTACAGTAGATCTCAAAAGACGACACACCGCTGTTTTTGTGATGTAAAAAATTGACACCAAGATAAATAATTTCACCACTTTTTCCATTTTTAATGTGACCTGCAACCTGTGCAATGCAATTGAAAAACAAACTGAAACCTTCAAAGGGGAAAAATAAAAATTAAAACACTAAAAATAACCTGGTTGCATAAATATGCACACCCTTAAACTAATACTTTGTTGTAGCACCTTTGGCTTTTATTACAGCACTCAGTCTTTT
>JAQQAE010011748.1:0-13472 GCA_029823295.1 Pseudamia nigra | reverse complement strand
CAAAAAGCAGCAGCAAACTTTCCTGCAGAGAGGTGGTTAAGCATACGAGAGCGTATGGTAGGTCGGCAGGGGACGGAATCCAGATTAAAAGACAGATCAAATAAAATACAACTGTGATCAGTAATAAAAAGATCCTCAAGGAATAAAGAATCAAGATTCAAACCCAAAGTAAAAACAAGATCCAGTGTGTGCCCTCTATTATGTGTAGGGCCAAATACATGCTGCACCCAGTTAGTCACATTTCAGCGTTTTGTAAGTTATCTATCAAAGATTTGCCCATACCTGACCCTGTCCTGTCTGTTCTCCTCAGCTCCTGGTTCCTGTCCCTGTCTTCCTCCTGGTGTCTGATCCTGCCTGGCTTCCCCTCAGCCCGTTTCCCATCCTGTCTGGTTCCCCTGCTGCCTGCCTGCCCCCCTCGTCTGCCCGCTTGTCTCCATCCACCCCTTGGTTCACCTGGCACCGTTTATTCCCTCACCTCATCTTCAATAAAACCCCAGAAATGAAGTTTTCGTGTTGCCTCTGTGTTCTGCACTTGGGTCTTTTCCCCAGCAATCGTAACAGTAGAAGGTGTGCAGCTGAGAAAAAAGCTGCTGAAAATGATGCTTGCTGACAGCTGTGTAACAAAGAGTTTTCTCAAATTTGTCCTGGAGCTGATTCACACTCTCTATCACATAGTGGTGGAAACTGGAACAAAGAAAATAAAGTGTTATGTGTGTTCCTAACAGTGTGATCCTATGCTCGGCTTTCTGCCAGCTTTCTCAAGCAGTTTTCCTATTCACAATTTCTCAGTATCGGTAAAGACCTGCCTCAACTTTTATTGTGATGAATTAAGCAAATGAACTTTCTTTGTGCAAACTACACTGCAGTTCTTTTTACTCATAAGCATCAGAAGCAATGCAGTTCATCAAATTCCCATTTTATTTTAGGGAAATTTGAATAAAAATAAGAACAGACTGCAAGCACAGAACAAAGCTCTGAGGAGGGAGCAACATGAGTGGAAATGAACAACAAATGAGAAAAACCTGGATGAGTGGAGCACTTTTACAGAGAAACAATGAGGAGCAGAGATACAAACTAATATGAAGCACAACGATGGGAATTGGGGGGAAAAATGATGAGAGTATGTTTGAGAGAATTTTCTTCACTCTTAACAAATATACAGGCAGTCCTGCAGAACTAAAACTTAATTTCCAAACTTGATCAGCTGAAACCTTTGAATTTATTTTTATTGTTTTCGCTTGTGCATTCAGTCTTTTTTAGCCTTTCTGATGTCTCAAAACCAATAAAAAGATCAGGAAGAAAATGAAGGAGAATATTACAACCTGAGAACAGTGATACAGTAAAATGAGGTCACCCATTCTCAAGTCTGACCAAGGTCTTGACCTTGGCTGTAAGTTTACTGACTCGAGGCCTTTCTATTCAAGAGCAATTGCACTGACAACAATATCAGATTATTTGACCTTTGACCTTTACCTCAAGCCTGAGGTTACCTATTTTTAGTCTTGTCTGACTCTTCACCTGATATGTAACTTTGGTGACCCTAGATCGCGTGACAGTGTTTTATCCCTTTAGCCTTTAGGCCTCGAGGTAAAAAGTCGGATTTTGTTCAATTTGACATTAAGACAAGATGAATCACATGAACAAAGTTTTTAAAACATCACAAAATCAAAGGAAAATGTTAGGCTCTTATACACTTTATTGCTTCTTTAATATCATTTTGTATCTTTCTGTTTTTTTTGTTTGCACATCTTTTACATTGTTGTTGTCTGGTTAACATTTTACCTTTACATCATACCTTTACCTTTACATCATATTTAATTTATTTCCTTTACGTTTTTTGCATTATTTTTGTTTTTGTTTTATCTTTCATGTTGCCTTTGGCTTCTGCTGTCTTTTATGACAATGTCCTTCTTTTTTAAGATTTATTTTTGGTCTTCTGAGCCTTCATTTGATAGTCAGGAGACAGGGAATGGGGGAGAAGAGTATGGGGAGTGACATGCAGCAAAGGACCATGGAAATGAACTGAACCTTTATGGAAATGAACTGAAGCTTTATGGAATCCTCTGTCTATGTGCATTTGCTTCTTCTATATTGTTTTTGTCTTGTTTTATCTTTTATGAAGAAATTAAGACTGAAATTAACCACTTAAATAACCAGCCTTTGAAGTTGAATGCAATAATAATGACATTTATCTTGATAATTGTCAATATTGACCGCAATGAACATTTTCAGCACAAAAATAAGCTGTAAACCCCCCCTGCGCGCTCATGTCATCCACTGTCTTTATATTTCAATCACAGCACTGGCTTTGGTTGACAAAGCATGTTCACCAACAACTAATCCAACATATAATAAAATCTATATCTATTAATGAACTAGCGACTAAAACAAGAGAAGTAAATAAGTTCTATGTTCATCGCTTAATTTTTAACAAGAAATGAGCTGAAAATCCTCTGATGGCTGTCAACACATTTTCTCCCACACAGCAGAGGCACTCCGTATCCACCACTATCGAAAATAGTCCACTCTGTATGCCTCTCACTGTGTCCTCATCCAGAGCCTCTCTTTACCCACAAAATCTCCTTTCTGCCACACTCATCACTTCTCACGGTAGTTAGGTGCTTTAGCTCTGGGCGGGTCTGCTCAGGTCCCAAAAAGTTATGGCAGAGACAATTAGCTCCATCCATCACACTGACCTGTACTCAGGTAGAGGAGGGTGTTAGAATGTCATGCACCTTGTGTGTGAGAATTAATTTAGTGTCACGAAGCACTGCCAGAAGGAGCAATGTACCAATCCTGAAGTGTAGCTATCATCTAGCTAAACTATGGCTCTTGTTCCCTGTAAAAATAAACCATGAAACAGCTTTTAATCCAGCCCTGGTCAGACTCTTTTTGGGGCTATAAATAGAAAATTACTGCATTAAAGCTTGATGTATTGCCAGCTATTTCTTGCCAAATATACTGTTTCAGTACCTTTAGTAGTGTTACCAGTTGCTGATAAGAACAAATGTGGTTACCGATGTCACTACTCATCATAAACGTAATATTTTAATCATGAAATTATATTTAGTGATTAGCAGAATGGGTATAATGTGCTACACATGACAGTACACTAGCAGTTTCTAACATTACTTCCTAAATGGTGTCACAATCTTATGTCTCCATCGTCTCAACTTTTGAAACAGGTGACACTAGTGATTTTTGATAGTAGGAGCTACAGCTGGTTTCAGGAAGAGATGCAATCAGTCAAAAAGCACCTGAACTGTTATTTATCACAATCAAATCACAAACCTACCAATGTTTGGAACAGGTGGCACTACTGCTTCAGTAATAGGGGGTGTTAGTAAGCAAGTAAGTAAAGTTTAATTTTGTACTGTAGCACCTTTCAAGATAAAACCCACAAAGTGTTTTACAACCAAATGCTGAAAGAATAAATAATAAAATCACAGAGAATAAGAAACATAAAATCACAACAAAATCACAAAAGACAAAGTCATCCAAATGCAGTGTTAAAAAGATATGTTTTTAGCTGCTTTTTGAAAGAGATCACTGAATACACAGATCTCAAGCTCAAGGGGAGAGAGTTCCAAAGTTTGGGTGCAACAACTGCAAATGCTCTGACACCTTTGGTTTTCAGCCTTGTCTGTGGCACAGCCAGACCAGACCCTGATCAGACAACCTCAGGGTCCTGCTGGTGATGTATGGGATTAAAAGCTCATTAAAGCAGGATGGCACTTGTTCATGCAGGGCTCTGAAAGTCAGAGCCAGGATCTTAAACTGGACCCTGGAATGAATGGGGAGTATGACTGGAATGGACCCTGGAATGAGTGGCCAATGCAATAAAATTAAAAGCAATGTGACATGGTGTAAGATAGAGCAGCTCAAGTGGACTACGAAGATGGTAGAAAGGCAGACTCAGATGGCATCTTCAGCTCCAACAGGTGAAATTTATTTACAGTGATGGCCATGTTACTGCAATAAACAAATAAAACAAAAAACAGAAAAATCTTTGAACTCATTACAAAACTGATAACTTAAAGTTAACTCAAACTAAAGGCACATGTGTCACCACTTCATGACCTCCACTGTCCTCCCCAGAGATGAGAAACAGACTGGCTTTTATATAGCTGGTCAGTGACTTCACACTCCACAGGTCACTGTCAAACGATGGAGGTGAGCTCTGTCATGGTAATTAGAACACAGAAAAATCAGAAAAATCTTCAAAATGATATTAAAGTAATTTACACAGCTAAATACTTCATTACTCAAAACATAATATCATGTTATGACATGACATGTTAATATCTAAAAAAAATTGAAAAAGAAGTAATCTAACTGAATAAGCAAAAACCCCTGCAGATGGTTTCTCCCTGGTGATGTCATGTACTGTATGATGTCACACACACTATAAAAGCAGGAAATGCATGGCGGTGGCCTCTCAAAAAAAAAGGTACCACATGGCATCTGAATAAAGGAACAAACAAAGGTAAGTATAACCCAGGGGTTCTCAACTGTTGCCACAAAGGGCTGAGGCACAACAGGTTTTCATTCCAACCATTCTCTTCAGCATGTGATTTCACTGATTTTTATTTTTTTTTCACTGATTACTCTTCAGTGAAAACACCTGCTTTAGTGAGTGGCTGGAAAGAAAACCTGAAGTGTCAATAATTGAGTGTCAATAACCCTTTAATAATTGTTTAATAATTTAATAATTGAGAGCCCCTGCTACAACCCAAACGGTAAGTATAACAAAGAAATTAACAAATGTTAAAGTTGCAAATCAATAAAAACTAATGAAACTTAATGCCTATGTGCTCTTTATCTGATGCTTTGATTGAAATGTAACAAAACTAACACAAACAAAACTGGGATAGTGTAGCATGTTACATAAGCAGTGGTGAATTATTTTAAACAAAATAAGTAAAATACAAAAATAGTGTTGAACATAAGGGATAAGTGGTGAGTGTAGTAGACAGATCTCACCCACTTAGTCACACATGGGCATGTTTACAAGACTTTGTCAGAAGCCTTGCAGCAGCATTCTGGATGAGCTGCAGATGTGACCTATGAACAATGAGTTACAGTAATCCAACTGTGAAGAAATAGATGCATGAATAATGATCTCTGTCACTGCTAGGAACAAGAACATTAGCAACAGCTTGAAAGTGGCTGAATCAATTTACTTGAAAATTGTCAAGTGTTGGAACCAGTTTTCTGACCACTTAAAGATCTTCATTCTATTAATTTTTTGGGATAAGTGGCACTTCTCATTTTCAGTAGAAGGCTCTATTCCTTGCAGGGTGGAGTAGTTCAGCAGGTAGAGCAGGTCATCCAATAACTGAAGGTTTGGCAAACCCTACATTTGAGTCATTCTGCTGTTGTGTCCTTGGGCAAGATGTCATCCCACCTTGCCTCATTGGTGATACTGGTGTATGAATGTGAATGAATGAATGTTTGGTAGTGGTGGGAGAGACTGTTGGTGTGGATTAATAGCAACATCTCTATCAGTCTGCCTCAGGGCAGCAGCAGTGTATGACTGTGGACTGAATGAATAATGGAATCAGTGTAAAGTGCTTTTGGTTTCTTGAAAAGTTCTACATAAATCCAACCCATTATTATTATTATTAAAGAAAAAATATCTTGAAAATGGCAGAACAAACTCACTTGCCATGGTTACTGAGCACTATGGAATCACCTTCCGGTCAACTTTCAGGACAGGTATATAACAACAAAACACAGGATAGCTTGAAAGTGTTGGAGACAATTTACTTGAAACTTTGGAGGCGATGCTACTATTGTACCAAGAACAGGGTCAAAATTGGTGACGGCCTTGTTGTCGAATAGCTTGGGATCGTGGTTGATTGAACAACCTCTGGTTTAGTGATTTCTTGATTATAGCTCTCTGTAATTAAGGATATATAACGTCTGGACTTTCATAATCACTGTCAGGAAAACATGAAAGACATAAAAATACATTCTCCGTAGATAATGCTGAGGTTTTTGAGGAGCACAGAGTGATTGACAGGCAACAGTAAAACAATCTGATTGTAAGCAGGCAGATAAAATCGTGCTTTTGGTTGAACAAAACACTGAAAGAAGGAGAACTAGGCTTTTTGCACAACACTTCAGAGACGTGAAAAGCCTCTTGACAGATTGATGCTGAAACAAGTGTTTGTGCAGGTTATACAAAGTATTACTGAAGCACACTTAGCACCATCTGTATATTTGGCATTTCCATAGGAAGACAGGAACTGTTACTTGCAGTTAGCACTTATAAATGTACCAACAAACACAGCTTTGATATGAGCAGACAGCTGAGAAAGCAATCAGCATTTAAAAGGTCACATCTCTGACAATTAGGACACATGGACATGATGTAACTCTCTGTGGTAAAGCATATCAGAGTTTCCCTCTGATATGCTTTGTGCTCCCACAGAAAAAGTAATTTAAAATCATGACACTGAAATGTCTAAAAGTTCCCTCTGAAGATGTGAGATGTTCTGATTTTTTTTGCAGCCTTTGCACCTGAAACCTGACCTGCTAAATGTCCTCCAGGGTCTCGTTCCTCTAGTAAAGTGAGACAAATCCATCTTGTTATAATTATGCAGGCTTACATAATGAGGATGGTGCACAGATGCAGATCAGTAACTCTTATTTAAGCTATATTCTTGTAGTCAAGGACACAAATACTTGTTGCACAGACAATCTGCCCCTGCTTACATTACATACTACATTCTGATTCTGATTCTGACATATACATACAGTAAATGGATGATAGAGACACATGGCAGACCTGCACTCCGAGACAGTCAAACATCCTTTGATCACACAGGGATCCCAGTTGCCCAGAGGCCACTGGCTCTAACAGTATGTGAATATCAAGTCCTTGGAGAAAGTTTGTCCTACCTGAAGGCACTTTATAAATCCCACAGTGCCAACTGTTTGGTACTGTGGGATTTGGTCCTATGAATCCTGAATATGCTGCACCTCAACCCCCATAGTAGAGCTATAAAACTTCACTGCACAGGGAAAGAAAAACAACCTCATCTAAAACATGACACTAACATAGCCATGAAATATAGAGTAACTGGTGCAAACACTTTTTCATGGAAAAGCAGTGAGTGGATCAACACATAATATACTCAAAACTGGATTTATGGAAAAGAGTGCCATGTATCCAAGTGCACACTGCACACCTCACCTCAAAACACTCATAACTAAAGGTTCTTTTATTGCCCACTATCACAAGGTATCCACTGACAAAAGGAATACCTATTTACTGTACATGTAGGAGTTGTACTGTATAACAACCACTACAGTAAACCTCAATGCAAAGATTTTGCCAAAATGGCTGTCAAACATGCTATTATTGTAGTAAAAGGTTCTATGATCTTTTAACCCTATCCCTTAAGCCTAACCAATCAATTTTTGTATCGAAAGCTGAGTATTTTGGCGCCTAAATTATAAGAAATGTGACTGAAAACAAGACAAAAATATTGCCCCTATAAGATGCAGAAATAAAATCCTTTGTCATGTGAGGGATCCATTCAGCTGTACCACCACTAAACTAGCATGTGCTTTAAATGAAGCCTCACGCTCTTCGGTGTAAATAGCATCTGCCCTGCTACTGTATGTGGCTATTTGCACCTGTGTAAAAATAGACACTCCCTTTTACAAAACAAAAACGAGCATGTGCGTGGGCCTCACCATGGGCGTCACGGTAGTAGGCATGAGTGACACTGCGAAAGCGCTCCTGTCCAGCTGTGTCCCAGATCTGTAGAGAATGAGAGTGGAAAGCAATCAGCGGAAAGAAAGACTTTTTAATGAGTCGACTGTTTGCCCGGTCAGTCTGGTGGAGCTCACTGTCAGACTCTCAGTTCTCTTTAGATTAGTCCGATGAGCAGAGTTAATTCTGAACTTCAGAAGTGAGAAACACATTCCTACTGATAATTCAACAGTGTATGATAAACCCACTGTCTTAACAGACACTGTATGTACAGAAAACCTTTAACTTTTGATGTTGTCTACATTGTGTTTTCATTTAAATCCTTTGAATCCATGAGCCCAGCATAGGCTTTGCTAATGCTATGTCACCTGAGTTGGCAGAGTCAGAGGGTTTGACAGCAATTAAAAAGGTCTAATCATAATTTTATAATATGCTAACATAAAGTTTTGCACTGGTAACTAACAGTATTTATCGTAGCATTCATTTTATTTTCCCATTTGTTTTACCTACCGTATTTTCTGGGTTATATGTCGCTCTGGAATTTTAGTTGCATGAGCTAAAAAATGCATAATGAAGAAGAAAAAAACGTGTATAAGTCGCACTGGACTACAGGTCGCATTTTTTCGGGGAAATTTATTTAATAAAATCCGACACCAAGAACAAACATTTCATCTTGAAAGGCAAGTTATAGTAATAATATAATAGAGAACAACAAGCTGAATAGGTGTCTCATATGTTAATGTAATATAACGTAATATGACAGTGGAGGCCCCGCTGTCATGGTTTGTAGTCATACTGAAATTCAAGATCAAGCGAGCTTTTGCCCTTCTGCTCCGCGGAAGGCTTCTGTCTTCCCTGAGCTCACCTGCGTTACCGTTTGACACGTGTACTGCCCCAGTCAAACTCCCCACCTGCCACTGTCCTCCGAGTGGGTTGCGGGTGGCTGCGCGACCGCGCGCTTGACGCCAGAAGCGAGAGCTCAGGGCTCTCTGGAGATGGAGATACGTGTCAAATAAAGCCATTTCTCTCCTAATCTATGTCTCACAACAATGTTTGATATCAGGATGTTCAGAGGATGTGTGAAACAGTGGTTCAATATTTATGTGCTTGACTATAGGGACAAATGAGTTGGTCAAAATCTGTAAATCACATTTCTTTTCTCCCATTACAATAAATGGAACAGAACTGTCCTCTAGATTCCCAGAGGCAGGACAGTAAAGAAACTAAGACATTACTGAGACCAGAGTCAACTGCAGAAACCTCAGAATGAAACTGCAGAACTGTCAGTGTCCACTGGGGCCTGGATCCAAAATTGAACCAATCCCCCTGGAGTTCCAAAGAAGAAATAAATATGGTTTTGGTCTTTACAAACACTGTTCAGGGGGTGAATGTCCATATAACTCACTAGTTTACATAATATGTCCCCACACTGGTGCATAATTAAGAGCATAGCTGCTTTGAGTGACAGGTGTATTTGAGTCAAGGTTTCACTGTTTCATTCATTTCACCTCAGGTCCCTCATATGCCCCTCTTGGACCATTTCTCTATCAGAGTGAGTAGGCAGTGATTATGGTGACACACAGAGGCTCCTTGTTTGAGCTTCTCTTGAACTGCTCTTCAGAAACCTGTGGGTTGATCTATCTTTTATGGGAGGAACTTGTGACACTGACGTTGGAAGGATTTCTCCAATGGACAGTTCTTTTGTCCGGTGTTTTTGATTCAGCATGGACTATGATGCCGAATGTAAAATACCTCCCGTTAATGTGGATTTACCCTTTGTCCAAACTCAGTTGAACAAGTCTAGTTTAGGGCAAGTTTTCTCCTCACTGCCTCTGCCTCATCACAATGGCTCCAGTGGCAATTACATTTCCCTAGTTTCCCAGAGCAGGTCTGTGCAGGTTCACTGCTCTTCTGACTTAAATTCTACTGTAGAAGGCTTGAGATTTTTCTGTTGGCACCTTACCTCTTTGTTTCCTGGTTTTAACATTTCCTTTGAATTCTTCTCTTAGATCATCTTTGAGGCTGGCTGTGCACTCGGCCAACCATTCCGCCAGCATCCAAGTTGGTAGTTATGAGGAACGGCATTTACCAGCCAAAAAGTAACTTGGTTTTTGGCTATTGGCTTCTCTGCAAATGAGCCTTGAACCAATTAACCTCATATCAATGTGTCGCATAGCAAAGGTCCACCTCATCCACCTATGTAAAACCCTCATTAAGACCATTAGTAATGACTCACATAATCATTTGCTCTGCCACAAATATCAGACACAACAGAAATATGGTGAATGAAGTGGTACTGCAAAAAGGACACAATAAAGAGTACTTTTATTAAGCTCTATAAAATGTAATTATCTTTAAAGTGGCTTTTTATGTCAGAATTGTTAACTGTTCTCACAAAACTATTACCACCATCAGGTACAGTACCTTGTGTAAGGGCATTTTTAATTGGGTGTCTTTGTATTCTGCTGGCCATTTTCAGCATCATGGGTAATAAATCACATTGTGCCTCTTCTGATGAGGCTTATGAAGATAATTTAAAAAATGAACAAAATGATAAAAATATTAACCAAAATAGCAAAAAACAAACTAATGAGAAAATGTGGGACCAAACATTAATTAGAAACTAACATATCTATATTTTTACTGTAACTTAATCCACATCATAACAATATGTTTTATCCATGAAAATGAAAACTGAATGTATTTTGTTCACTTGGATTTAATATTGTGAATGCCATCACATGAAATACACACCCTAGTTCCAATGAAGTTGGGACATTGTGTAAAACAGCAATAAAATCAGAATACAATGATTTGCAAATTCAACTATTTCAACGTATGTATGTATATTGGAATTGAATACAATACAAACACATATTTAATATTCAAACTGATAAACTTTATTGTTTTTTGTTTATTCACTCATTTTGAATATGATATCTGCAACACATTCCAGAAGAACTGGGACAGGGGCAACAAAAGACTGGGAAAATTGAGGAATACTAAAAACACACCTCTTTGGAACATTCCACAGGTGTCCCTGGAAGACACAGTCATTCACAAGCAAGGGTGGAGAGAAGTTCACCACTTTGTGAACAACTGCATTAGCAAATTGTCCAACAGTGAATGCCTATAAACTTTGGTTCCTCAGGCAGCACTGCATTAAGAACCAACATCACTGTGTAAACAATATTACCATGTGGGCTCAGGAACACTTCAGAAAACCATTGTCCAGTAACACAGTTCATTACTACATCTACAAGTGCAAGTTAAAACTCTACCATGCAAAGTGAAAGCCATTTGTCAACAACACCCAGAAATGCCACCAGTTTCTCTGGACCTGAGCTTATCTGAGACTGATACAAAGTCGAAAAGTGTGCCGTGGTCTGATGAGTCTACATTTCAAACTGTTCTTGGAAATCATGGACGTTGTGTCTTCTGGGGAGAAGAGGAAAGGGACCTCCAGATTGTTATCAGTGCAAAGTTCAAAAGCCAACATCTGTGATGGTATGGGATTGTGTTAGTGCCCATGGCATGGATGACTTGCACATCTGTGAAGGCACCATTTATGCTAAAAGGTACATACATGTGTTGGAGCAACATACGCTGCCATCCAAGCAACGTCTTTTTCAGGGAAGTCAATGCTTATTTCAGCAAGACAATGTCAAGACACAATCTGTATATGTTTCAACAGTGTAGCTTCGTTGTACGTAAAAGAGTGCAGGAACTAGAGTGGCCTGTCTGCAGTTCACACCTGTCTGGCATATAAAATGTGTGACACACTATAAAGTGCAAAATATGACAATGGAGACCTAGGATTGTTGAAAAAATTGAAGTTATACATCAAGCAAGAATATGATGGAAATCCACCTACAAAGCTTCAACAACTAGTGTCCTCACTTCCTAAATGGTTATTGTTGTTAAAAAGAACAGCGATGTAATACAGTGGTAAACATGCCCCTGTCCCAGCTCTTATGGACCATGTTGCAGGCATCAAATTCAAAGTGAGTGAATACTGGCAAAAAAGCAGTAAAGTTTATCAGTTTGAACACTAAATATCTTGTGCTTTAGTATATTCAATTGAATATAGGTTGAAAAGGATTTTCAAATCATTGTATTCTGTTTTTATTTGTTTTACACAACATCCCAAATTCATTGGAAGTCTGGTTCGTAAATCAAATTCATAGGATGAACAAAATGTAATAAAATAGTCTACAAAATTTATAGAAATTAATAAAATCAACTAAAATAATTGAGAAAATGAACACAAGTGGACAAAGAAACAAAATAATCAAAGAAACAGACAAAATAATAACAAAGTAATGAAAAAAAAAACAAAAATCAACCCAACAATGAACAAAATCCACATTTCACAGGTAATAAGAGGGGCATATTACCACATCCTCCCTGAAACTTACACCTAGGTATGTGGGATTAAGTACTTAGACATAGGAGGGAAATCTGGGAGCCAGACGTGAATGTCATACTGGAGCAGAATACAGGAAATTATAAATAGGTGGTGCGACGTTTATTTTTTTTACTTACTTGAATTTCGGCTTTACTGAAATCTATCTGAGCATAATGTCTGTATGTATGTCTGGGTGCATGTGTTTATATCTCATCTTCAAGTGATCAGTTTGTGTTGTAGTGTCAAAAAAATCCATAAGCATTTTTGGGAAAAAAAATCAGATGGCGCTGTAAACTGGATGTGATGGGTAGCTGCACCGTTTTAGTGTAAACAGTTGCCATGGGAATTGTACTAGAATATGAAACAGAATAAGCAAAAGTTTTTTACCTGCAGCTTGACCTTGACCCCATCAATGTTCAGGACTTTATTCTGAAATGAAAGTATGAAATCATCAGTGACAGTTGCAACATTTTGGCCTTTTTCAATTAGGAAGAACTTTTTTCAAAGTACGAAAGAAACAACCTCAGGTATGTGTGTGGTTGTATACATCAGTGTGAGTTTATGGTCGAAACCTGCCTCACTGGTCTCTTCCTCTTATCTAACATCTACACTTCCCACTCCTTCCTCCATCAATATTACATGCCTCCACTTCACGTTAGCTCTTTTTGATGAAGCTCGCCTCTCTCCTCCTGAGGATTAACCCTCTTCGCTCTCCTCACCTCTCGATGTCTCTCCTGACGTAGAGACAGTCTTCTTATCTCTGCTCTGCCTCATCACCCAGCAGAGTAAAGCCAGTGAGATGCAGGATTTTTGAGGCTGGAAGAAGGCTCGTAAAAATTTTAAGAATTTAATTTAACTTTACTGTAGTTTAAATTGCAACAGAAGTTGTGACAAGGTTTTGTAGAACTGCTTTTAAATGATCTTAGTGCAATTTGAGCACTGTCCTGAAAACTCTTACAACATGAAATAGAGTAGTGTTAACCAGTTTTGTTTCTATTCAGAACCCAAATTACCAGAAATACACTGTATACAAAAAGTTTCCAATGCCGCTTGGAAGTTTTCACCTTTTATTGCATTCATTACAAAATAAATCATCCTCAATATAATTTGGGCTTTTTGACAGCAATTTACAAAAAAACATCTTTAAAGTCAGTGAAAACACTTTGACTTTAAAGAGTATTTTTTGAATTTTTTTGTAAATCCAAAATTTCTCAAAGGTAATGCCAGTCAATAAAAAACACATCATGGAAAGTGACTACATTCATGACTATACAGAGAGTAAACCAACAGAACCACCGAGAGCAAGCCAAAGGCGACAGGGGGGAGGAAAAACTTCTT
>JAQQAE010011747.1:0-13473 GCA_029823295.1 Pseudamia nigra | reverse complement strand
ACAAACTGAATGATGTCATTGCAGTCAAAGGTGAGTCTACAGAATACTGACTTAAAGGGTATGAATACTTATGCAAATGCTTATATTTCATTATATATTTTTAATTAACTGACATTACTTTGTAGAAATCTGCTTTCACTTTGACATTAAAGATTTGTTTTTTGTAAATTATTGTCAAGGTAAATTATATTAACAATGATTTATTTTATACTGCAGTAAAAAGTGAAAACATCCAAGGGGTATGAATATTTTTGCAAGCCACTGTACCAAGTCTTCGGGGACTACTGTGTGTGAAAATTACCTTAAATGTGCAACACAGTCACCCTGTTACACTTTGACTAGGTTTGAGCATAAAACTTGGTTATGTTTAGGAAAAAGGGTTGGGGTGAAGGTTAGACAGAAAAACACCACCACAAAAATTGATGATATTAAGTAGGTAGGATTCTTGGAGGTGGGAGGCTGCGGTGGTTATGGCATCGCACCACACATCACAGCATGAAGCAGGACATGAACCCTGGTGTGCTGCCATAACCACCCCAGCCTCCACCTTCTAAACAATTTTCCCTACTTTTGAGCATCACCTGGCTGATATCGTCAATTTCTGATGTAGGAAACTGTTTCTTCTTGAGTTTTTACTGGAATTAATTCAGTTCTTTACCTAAGATACCTGGTGACACAGTGGTGCAGTGGGTAGCACTCATGCCACATGCCAAGATTTGATCCAAGGTCCCAACTCCGGCTGGCTGGGCCTTTCTGTGTGGAGTTTGTATGTTTTCCCCATGTCTTTGTGGATTTTCTCTGGGTACTCCGGCTTCCTCCCACAACCAAAAACATGCAGTAGGGGTTAGGTTAATTGGTCATTCTAAATTGCCCATAGGTATGAATGTGAGTGTGAATGGTTGTCTGTCTCTATATGTCAGCCCTGCAATGAACTGGCGATGAACTCATCCAGGGTGTACCCCAAATTTGCCCTAAATTGGCTGAGATTGGCTTCAGCACCCTCCCCAACCCTTGTGAGGATTAAGGTGTAGAAAATGGATGGACATCAGATACCTATGCCATTTTTTAAGACTTGGGAATGAAAGCAAATTGAGCTGAATTCAAAATCAGCATACCTTACAGATGCACATTTGAACATGTCTGTACTCATGGTTTTGAGTCCTATTGCTCATTTTAGTGTATGCTCCCTTAAATCAAGGCTGTCCAATCATTGCCACAAAGGACAGAGACACTACAGGTTTCATATCCGGCCACTCACTGAAGCAGGCATTTTCACTGAAGAACAGTCAGTGGGAAAGAGGTCATTGAAATCACCTGAAGAGACTAATAGGAAAGAAAAAGTGCAGCGTCTCTGCTCACCGTGGCAATGATTGGACATTCCTGCCTTAAATGAAACCAACCGTTGCTGTTGGCCATACCATTTCCCTGTAGGTGCCATGGAAAACATCATGTACTGTGGTAAATCATGCTGGGTGAAAGATGAAGGAGAAGCAAGACCCTGCACTGAAGTCACTTCCTGTATCCTTGCTACATTTGTTTAGACTTGTCGTCATTCCTCTTACAATCACTCAATAGAGCAATTCAATTATTTCATTTCAATTCATTTAATTCAATTCAATTAAAGAGGTTTTTATATACAAGTTTATAATCTATATGAGGTAAAATAAAATAAGTTTGAGACAAAGCTTTTTTTCCTCTTAGTTCTACTGTTTTGACTCTTTATTGTTATGAAAAATAGCAAAGGAAACAAATGCACATGCTTGAGAACATATTGTCATTTCATCTAGTGACAAATTGTCCTGTCAGTGTATATATCTGTGGTCAAGATGGTATTGGACATTGAGACATTACATGTATACTTGATAATAAACACCTCTTTTCAGGTCCAGTTATTGAAAAGCTGAAGAGTGTGTTGGTAATTTAACATCCTCACAACTGATTTACGATGCAAAAATACGATAAAAGCCTTTACTTTCACAGTATCCCTTTAATAAAATGCAATAAAATACAAACATAAAGGTACAATTTAGTTGAATAAGGAGTCCTAATGTACTCAGATATTTATATATGGGAGTGGTATGAAAAGAGCACAGTGTTAGGTATAGTGGAAAACGCCATTAAAAGTCAAAAACAGATGAATTAAAGGAAATAATCTAATGATCTTGCTTCAAGCGGGGGGTCAGAAATAGAAGAAAATTCACTTCTGTAAGCATTCCAGATGCCAAATGATCAACATGGATGATCATGAGAGATTAGCAAATAAGGCATGGTATGAATATTTAATCTGCCAGCTGTCCTTATCTGGATGTATTTAATGTACTGTACATCATCTATTTACCAGGTTTACCAACTTGCAACACAGATCTGTCCTAGTTTAATTTCTCCAGTGTCTATCAGACCATGGTGCTTCTGTTCCCCCTCTCTGCGGTGGTGGGTGCGCCCTCTGAGGCTGTGAAGAGGCAGCTGATTCAGACTGATGAGGAGGCCCGACTCTGTTGGGGGAGTTCAACTCGAGACCGCGGGGGACGTTTCTGAGAGGAAGATGTTCAAGAATCTTCTCTGTATCAAGCATCAGTCCCCTCCTCACCCACCTTCTATGGATACTGAAGTTTGCAACATCTGAGCGGGTTATGTACAGTAAACTCTGCAAGTGACAGCATTGTTAAATGATAGTCATAGTCACTGAATCAATGAACTATATGATAAATAAATAATCATCAAATTGAACAAAGATGAATAAAACAAACAGTAAAATGAAATAAAAAAGAACAAAAAATGGCTAAAAAACAAAGTGTAAATTTTTAATTTATGTTCCTAATTTATCTGTTCTTTATTGCTCAATTTTTAACTTTATGTTCATTTTCTTGATTATTTTATTCATTTCTTGTCCTTTGTTGTTAAATTTAATTGCCCTATTGTTCATTTTTGTTCACGTTAAGGATATTTTCTTCACAGTGTTTATTATTTTTGTTCATTTTGTCCATTTTATTGTTTCATTTTGTTAATTGTCTTGATTATTTTATCCAGTTTTACTTTTATTGTTTATTTTGTTGGTTTTAATGTTAATGTTTTTACATTTTTTTCTAATACTCTGTTCAATTTATTCATTTTCCTGATTATTGTATTCATTTTTCACACATTGTTTGTTTTCACACATTTTATTTGTCGTAATGTTCTTTTTTCACATTTTACTATTGTTTTGTCCATTTATATTAATTTCTGTTCATTATGTTTGTTATATTGTCTATTGTTAATTTTCTGCATTTTTTGCTTCATTTTGTTAAATACTTTGTTTATTTATATTCATTTTTGTTCATTGTGTTTGTTTTATTGTTCATTTTTCTTCATATTTTTGAGTATTTCATTTATTTTGTTAAACTTATTAATTTTTTTATTATTCTATTATTTTAGTGTGCTAACTTTTGTTCATTTTTGTCCATTGTATTATATATTATATAACAGTTCTGTTCATTTGGCCTCTCGTATTGTTCATTTCTGTCCACTCTGTGGACATTAAATGGTTTGTTTTGTTTGTTATATTTTTAATATTTGTTCATTTTGTTTTTTTTAAATTTTTGCTAATTTTGTCATTGTAGTGGTCAATTTTGGTCGCTCATAGTTATGACCAAAAATTAGGACCATTTAAGATATGATAATGATTCTTATGATTTGGAAGGATTTGGTCCAAGTTAATGTGTCCTAATACTTTCCTCTATAACTATTTATTGACCAACTTCTATGATATGGCAGCACTCCCACCAGGATTAATATGGGTAGTTCTTCTTATCTTTTATTTTGTAATACCTATGTTGCCTTGACATGACTCCTTAAAATTTGTGTTACTCATATTTCATATCTCTTTATTACCATAACTAAGTGAGATTCGGTGGTGCATCAATTTTGCATGAGCTGGGACTTGGAGTTCAAGAACCGTCCATCGCGTTTTTCAAGTTGGAAGTCATAAATTTTGAGTTGTGATTTGTAGTGCATAATTGTGTCCTTCGAATTCCTTTATTAATAAGAACCAGAGTTTAGAGTGCAGCCTCGGGTTCAACTAGTGACCTACTGGAGTGACTTATTCTAATTAAAGTCTGAATTAAACATGTGCTCCAGTGCCATGTTCTTCTAATATACCTCAGACTGTAATTATGAAGAGCCATGTACAGTATTAAGAAAAGCCTCAGTGCTGATAATACAATACACTCCCAGTGAGAAGTTTGGACACACCTTGTCTGTCAGTGGTTTTTATTTATTTTTATTATTTTAATATGAATGACTTTGTTTACTTTTGTTCGTTATGATTGGTGTGTTTATTTTTGTAATTTATTTTGTTCATTTTAGTTCATCTAGTTTGATAATTTTTAATGAGTTTTGTTCAATTGATTGATGTCATCATGTTTATTTTATTGTTCTTGTTCTTTTGTCCACCTGATTGATTATGTTTATTTTTGTTTGAGGATCATTTTGTTTAATTTTGTTCATTTTCTTACATTTTTCATTCCATTTTTACTCTGTTAAATACATTTTCCTTCATTTAATTTCTTTTAGCTCAAGCTGTATTTGGTCTGTCTTGTGTGTCTGATGCTCTTTCTTTTGACAGCAGTTTTTCAGAGATTACTTGAGGAAACCAAAACTTTTCTGAACCTCGCTGCGTCTTAAAACTTCTCTGGAGTCAGGTTTTCCGTTTAGAGTCAGTGCTGCTGTGCGACCACATGTGACTCCCACCTCTATGTAATAATTTAGAGTGGACCAGTATCCTGCAGGCATCCCATCTCTTGCCTAAATGAACTCAGGTGGGTTAAAGACACGAGGACCACTGACAATTTCCTCTTCTCTTTATTCAGGTGTTGTATGCAGCACAGGTATAGTACTGCAGGTTTAGTCTCTACTGGATGTTTAGCGTCCCAGTTGCTTATTAACAAAGTTTGTCTTTATATTCATGAACAGTGCACGGTGACATCTTGGCCATTACGCATGGGGCATCAGAATCCCTGTATTAGGTTCTTATTATATTCTTAATCTGGTCTATAGATATGAATATTAATGCCTAAATAAACTTGCAGAGGACCTTAAAGCACTGTAGGGTGATTGTATGGGGGGTGGGGGATTCTTCACTCAGTATTAGTTATGCATGCATTTCTTCATCTGCAAAACAGTCTAAATTCACATTATTTTGTATTTTCCTTCATTTTTTGCTTATTTTGCTGTTTAATGATTTTTGTTTTTACACTTTTTTTGTTCAAGTTGACTCATTTACTTGATTCCTTTGTTCTTTTCTGCTCATTTCTGATCATTTTGTGCAGGGGTTGGCAATCTACAGAGCCATTTTTTGGACAAAATTAAAAAAATATATAATATTTGCTCCCTTTGTTTTTTAAAAAAAAAATGTTGATTTTCTTTATTAAAAACTCCTTTCATTTAATAAGTTTATTATTTTACTCAACTTTAATTAATTTTTCTTCTTTTCATAATGGTTTTGGCCATTTTTTTGTCATTGTCTTGATTATTTCATTTACTTTTCTGTCAGTGTTAAGTTACTTTGCTAATTTTTGATGATTTGACTCTGAAATGCTTCTTTTGTTTTTTTCTTTGTTTATTGTATTCATTATGCTATTAATTTTTGCTCATTTTCTTTTCTTTCTCATTTTTTGATTATTTCCTTCATTTTTATTCACTTTCTTTATATTTGTTCAGTTTTGTATCAATTAATGTTTAATATTTATTAATTTAAAGTCATTTATTGCTTAGTCTGTTAACTTTCTATTCATTTTGTGGATTTTTTAAGTTTTTTTAAATTAATTTCCATTATTTTGAGTTATGGGGCAGCACTGTCATCTCTAAATTAAGAGAGCAACTGTCTTGTAGCTCTATCAGCAGGAATCACTTTTTTTCTTTACTTTTTTACACTTTAGTGAAAGAAACTAAAACTGTGAACTTCTTAATCTGTGAATAGGAGACTGTTACTTCGTTCCCAAAGCCACAAGAGCCACTGAAAAGGGGCTAAAAAGCCGCATGTGGCCCTGGAGCCGCGTGTTGCAGGCCCCTGATTTTGTGAAAAAAGCAAAATAATGAGAAACAAATAAAAAAAAATTATGAAATAATCCACCAAAAGAACAAAAACACATAAAAATGATCAAACTCAAACTTGCATATCATCCAAATGCACACAGTAGTTGTAAACAAACAAACAAACCTCCACTTAGTCCACAACACTCTCAGTTCATTTTCTGACTTCCTTTTAAATCATGCGTGTGTTAAATGGCCTGTGTCAGGATAGTGAAGTATTCGCTGCATTTTGTTTGTTCATGTGGAACAACTGGTTGTTTGTCTCAACTGGAGATGTGATTTGAATGAGAATTAGTGGGAATAATGAAGATAAAAAAGTGACGAATGAAACAAATGTTCGGCGCTCTGCAGAGAAGGATCTGTGATTGTGCAGCTGGATGAATGTTCAGTGCAGGGACGGATGGTTTTCACTGCTTTCACTGTGGTTGCTGTTTTCCTGCTGATTTCATGACACGCTACTGGAAACAGGGATGATGATGTTCACTAAGTCGTGAAAAAGTTTACAGCGATTCTCTGAAACCTTTAACGTGTAGCCAGAGTATTAAAAGAATGTGAGGAAGTTGTTCACCCTCACTTTGATCATGACTGAGTGACTCATAATGCTAAACTATAAACCAGAGGTGGGTAGTACTCACATTGTCACAATTACATATACTGTACTTGAGTACTTATTCCCATCAAAAGTACATTGGAGAACACTTTTTACTCTTAGTTACATTTATGATTAAAAACATGCTTCTACTCATTTTTTTACTCTTATTCAATGAGTAGTACCTCACTGTACAAATGCTTCCCCTTACAAAATATTTGCTGTATGAAAAATATTTTGGCCAAAAATGCATCCCGATGTCCGCATCAAACATCGCGGTACGAAAGAGATAAACACGGAAGTGAACTTCTTCTTTTGGTTTTGATTGGCAGCTGCCATCCAACTTAACAGGTGCATTACCGCCACCTACCGGACTGGAGTGTGGTACAGTAGATCAGCAGCCAGAAGTGAACTATTGCCCAACCAGAAGTGATGTAAACAGTCAACACAATAACATGTGATATGGCCAAATGCTTACCGCTAGTAGCTTAATGTGTCTGCTACAGAACTGCTCCTTAACAGTGCTGTGGCCTGGGTAGCACCATCTGTTGTTTACAAACACTGCCAGTCCCCCCACCTTTCTTCTTACTGCTCTGTACCACAGTCTGGTCCATACGGATCAAGCCGGAGACCGGCAGGCCCGGCTTTGTGTTGTTAGCTTGGGAGCAGTGGCTAAGCTAAATCGGTCAATGGCTGACCGTGGTTGCTGTTTTGCTAGAGGGTTAACTGAGAGGGAGCTAACAACACAAAGCCGTTGCTTGGCGTGCTTACGGCAACTGTTCTTAGGTATCAACACAGCTCTGTGTTGATAGCTAAGAACAGTAGCCATAAGCTTACTGTGGCTAAGCTAAATTGGCCAGCCACTGACCACTTAGCTACTAAGCCACCTACACTGCTTTTCTTTGTCCACACTGAGCTAACAGATGCCAACCACGCCACATCAACTCCAATGGTCCACAACTAATTTTCACACAACCGTCTGATACACATTGTATCAACGTACACAGTAATGCAAAGCCAAAAAAGTAACGAGTCAAAGTAGTTAGCTTAGTCACTAAGCCAACTCATACTGCCTTGCTTTGTTAACCAGCTGTTAGACCGGCTACGGCAACTCAAAACAAACAACATATTGTTTTTTGCACACCGAAGTACACAAAACACTTGCTGGCACTATGTTTCATGTCCCAGTCAAACGTCCCAGAAGTTAGGGTCATTCACTCTAAGATCCCAGACGAGTCCTCAATTGTTACAGGTTTAGCCTCTTGGTTAGCTTACGATTGCTATGATTCCATTCCCGGACACCTAGGCCAGGCCGGGACCCAGTGAGCTGAGACAGACAGCATCAGCCATGTCATAAGTCAAGGTAAGAAGACATTATAAATCATTTTTATAACTAATTTCATGCTGTCCTTTTCATATAATTAACATAACTTCCTTTTCTTATAATAATAATGAATAAATGTGCACATACGGGTGTGTAATACAGTATATACTTTATATAGGAGTTTTCGTGGGTCCCGGAATGGATTAACATATATTTACATATCCTATGGGGAAAACCCGCCCCACTGTAAGAAACTCTCACTGTACAAGCGTCATGCCGGAATGGATTAATGTCATACAGCGAGGTAACACTGTAGTAAAAACAAAGGCTGAAATAAAAAAACAATATAATCAATTACATAGAAGAAACTGAGCAACAATAATTATATTACATTCTGTTAGCTACCTGCTAATTTTTGGTCACTGTCAATGATTTTCTTCATCTCTTACCTTATTTACTGTTTTGTTATTTATTAATTTATTTTGAATTCTATTGATTATTTGCTGCGTTTTGTTTGTTAATTTAATTCATTATTTGGTTAAGTGTTCTTCATTTTAGTGACTATTTGGTTCATTTTTTTCACTTTTCATCATTTGTTGATTATTTGTTCATTTTTACTCATGTTGTTAATGATTCAGTCTGTTGTTTTTCTGTTTATCAATTGTTTGGTTCATTTTTATTTATTTTGTTGATTTATGTTCATGTTGATTAGTAGGTTAATTATTATTTACTGAGTTGAATATTTTGCCCCTTTTGTTCATTTAGTTGATTATTGTTATTCATTTTTGTCGATTGGCTAGTTTTTTCCCCCAATTTTGTATCTTTTGTTGATTACTGTTACGATGCTGTTTTCCATTTTCAGCAGGGACTTACTGATATGACACATACTGTATTCGGAGGATGTGGGCACGGTTTGTAAACTCTCTCATCAGTGTAATGAGATGCAGCTGTGTGTAATAAGGTGATTTCAGCAGCTGTGAGAACATGTGGGAAAAGGAATTCAGAACTCATAGACAGACTGTGGAACACGGAAGACGGAAGAGAGTTTGACACCAAGAGAGCTCACAGACAAGCAGAGCTGAAAGGACCTGAGCCATGGGTCCATGGACAGAAGCATGGAACTTTTAACTACCACACTGATACTATTTGCATATATTCACCTTAAAAAAACTTTGAACTGCAACACCCAGCGACCCTAGCAGGGTGTGGCTGAATCATCAAAAGGACAAGCACAACCGCCGGAGAGACGGGCCCTGGCTGCACTGGCCGGATCCAGAACCAGACGTGTGGTGGTGAGTTTTGCAAATACACACCTGCATCTGCACCTGGATAAGGCAAAACACATCACCCAGGGCTAGTGTAGAACATAACTCAAGTCCTGTAGAAACACACAGGGTTCGGATAGAATTTAGTTATGGGGGGTTGTCTTGGTAGCTTAAAGAACAGACTTAGGGATAAGCTAACCCGGCCCCATCATAACATATGGGATAACCGTCTGGGAGTTAATACTGTAACAATTACTTTGTTGATTTATGTTCATTTTGTTGATTATTTGGTTCAGTTTGTACTTGTTTTAGCTTAAGTTTGTTTATTTTGTTCACATTTTTGTTAATATTGCTCATTTTATTGATTATTTGGTTCATTTCAATGAACTATGTGGATTGTTTTGACCTTTTTTGTTGATTTTGTTGACTCAATACTTGTTGTCTTCATATTAATGAATAATCAGTATAGTAACATTGTCATATATTGATATTACTTTGCAGGTATTCAAATGACACGATTTTAAAGTTTTTTCAAACATCTTTTCCTGTTGTGGTGTGAGGTTTTATGGTTGAGGAGAGTTTTGCAGAAAATAGCCAATAGATTGACAATAAAGCTGTCTTTGCTGTCATGGCTACTTTATCCTCACATTAACATTTCGACAAGTCCAAAGCCTTTTCCAAACACGCCTTTAGATTTTGGAACCATCTGAAAGACTTTTATTCAGATTTGGTGCAGCTTAAGTAAAATCCATTTGATAGATACAGTATAATTACAAAAAGGAAGCGTCTTTGAAGCCCCAATCGAGCTCTTCCTTCCAGCGTCTCTGGTTGCTCTTAAGGCTGCATCCATCTATCATGTTAACTGTAACTGACAATCACTGTCAGCGTAGCAGCTTAACAGTCCTCATGAGATTTGTGGCTCTGTTATTTCAGCTTTGTGAGAGAACTGTCCACATTTGCTCGGAAGAATGGATCATTATGAAGCGAGTCCCGTCTCAAAGTCATGGGAATAACACGTCTTCATTCTGATAGAGCGTGGATTTTTGGTTTAATGAAAGGACCTTGTCAAAGTAATTGTCCTGCTTTATTTCCTCTCCTTTCCAGTGACATGCCCTGTAGTTCATTAGCTGAGCACAAAGGCTTCAAACCTGACAAACAGATTTTTAAAAAATGGAAACTGCAAAGTAAAAATGAGGCTTTGAATTAAGTCAAGTGATACTGATGCAATGGGTCAAAAATGAAAGCAATTCCAAAAGTCAGCCCCAGTGGATTCACTATTGAAAGGCAAGCCCTGTTATGATATACAATGTCATACATCTGACACCGCTCTTTTCAAATTTTACAGCTAGAGTTAAACACATAATCTGGAATAAGCATGGCGATGCAATAAATGATTATGTTGCTGACACTAAAAATACTGCTCGGGACCATGTGACTATTTAACACACAGAAAGGGCATCGATTGAAGTTGGGACTGAAACAAGCCCATGAGAGTACATCCGAATGAAGTGAGTTAATCAAAGGAGCAAGTTGCAGACAGAACATCTATATTATTGATGCTCCATAAATAAGAGGCATACATTTTACCTTTTGACAGGCATTTTAGTTACTGAACCATTTCAGATCAGGTGAAACAACCTTATAGTTTTACCCAATATTTTAGCATTCCATGACATTTTAAGATGCATACCATCAGATATCAGTTGTTTTAAAAAAGAAAGCCAGAAAAAAAAACTGCTCCTAATATAATGCTGCTTCCTCTTAATGACTCGACATTTGATTCTATAGAGGAGGACAT
Source organism: Pseudamia nigra (assembly GCA_029823295.1). Taxonomy (NCBI): domain Eukaryota; kingdom Metazoa; phylum Chordata; class Actinopteri; order Kurtiformes; family Apogonidae; genus Pseudamia; species Pseudamia nigra. The sequence goes on along the minus strand of JAQQAE010011747.1, from coordinate 2,431 downwards.
ATGGCTGGTAATATTTAGCTGAAGTAAGTGTTTTGCAGCCACCTATTGTAAATACTTGTATTATTATTAGTATCAGGTTCTCACATAGCACAGTTGCCAGAATAAATATAGGAATGGTATTTGTCTGAAAACAACACATACACACTGCATTTAAATGTAATTTGACTGTGGTTTTCCTCAGTAATCAGAACATACAAAATTTGCCACATGACTGCAGAGGTCACACCCTGATTCCCATGGGTTTGTATTTAGTCTGGTTGAAATGTTACTAAATACATTGTGTTATTTTACCGCATCTTTTAGCGCTTGTACTGTATTAAACCAACCGTAGGGTCTCTCTTTATTGTATGTTTGAACTGTGGGGGGTTTGGACTCTGATAGCACTATACTCCACAGCCCAAACATTCTGCAGAGAAAAAAATAACACACGGTTGGTTTAAATGTTACTAAATACACTGGGCCTCATGCAAGAAACCATGTACAAACAAATTTTCTCTTATTTTTGTTAGTATCCATAGTTTTGTGGGATTCACCAATATTTTCTTACTTTTGCTGCAACTCCAGATCAGATCAAATTTAATGAGTGATTGAGGGCAAGAGAAAAACATCACAGCCCAGGAAGGATTTGTTCAATGCACAGAAGCACGTTATAAATTTCAGGCACACAGAAACACCTTACACAATCTAATTCTGATTATTTTATTTTCAGAGGACTTTCGATAATTGATTATTAAATTTGTGCTTGAAAAATACCTTATTCGTCTATTAAACCTTGTTAAGAATAGACTATGAAGCTCGTTTTACATCAGAGTTAGATGTTTCTCCGCATGTCAGCACAGACTGGTTTGAAAAGGAAACTTAAGAAATTGCAAAATTTATGCTGCTTCTGCAGTAAAAGCACACCTTCGGTCATTAAGACAGTGACCTCCTATTTACAGGCTTTACATCAAATAGCTTATAAACCAGACAGAATGTGGGAGAGTTTGATGCACGTTATCAAGTCAGGGGGTTCAAGTCATGTGCTGCACTAGAACTGATCTGTTAAAACACAAATGGATTGAAGTCAGCATCGCTTTCAGGGACAGAAGAATCCGCTGGACATTTACCATGATGATAAGCTCACAGTTTTTTTCTGTCAGTGTTTGTTTAAAAAACTGTCATCCTCCTTTGTGTTGGTGTATGCACCATGTGAAACACTGATGGAGACTCGATCTGTGTAAATCTGTTGGACTGAAACACCTCCTTCCTGGTCTGTAATGAGCAGTAATTTACTGTATGTCCTCGATCATTTGTTTCTCTTGTGTGTGATCTGGTTGGGCTGTTGGTCAGTTTACTCTTACTGTAGACCTCACTTCATTACAGTCAGGAATTCGAGCAGGCTAGAAATGACTGATGAAGACGTAGTCCATACTCTGACCCAAAGTAGGCTGTGAACAGCACCACACCTGCACTTTTATGGTGTTTAGTGATTCTCACTGATGCTAATTAGAAACAAGCAGCTACAATCATCCCATTTATGATCAAATGATATTCAACCTTCAACACACCTCGGTAGGAGCAGATTTGAATGGTACTAATGTTTGGTGCATCCGAAGCTGATTCCTCTTATTTTTTCTCTTAATGAAAAAATAAGAGATAATATAACAGAAATTTAAGAAAATGTTGCTGCATGAGGCACATTGTTAGTAATTTTAACACATGGTTTTGTGCTTGTACTGTATTAAACTAACCATGTTCTTTCTTTATTGCATGTATGTGCTGTGGAGTATAGTGCAGTCAGAGCCTAACCCCCATACACATTTACCTTTTCACAGAGCTGCAACGTGATACCCCCAAGGGCTGTCAAACTTTACCCCACATCAGTGTCAGCTGCAGTGACCATAACCCCCTCCCCCTTAAACAACAACTTGCATTGGACTTGTCAGCAGGAGGAAAGCTCCCTGAAGGGCTCCCATGTCATTCCTGTAGCAAGGTCTCAATGAGAAGTGGCCTTAGCGTATAGGTACAGTCCCCAAAGGAAATGCTGGATTTTAAGATATACATATATACTCTATGTTTCTATTTCAAGTTGTTTACAGTGTTGTAATACTCAAAGACCCCGATGACTGCCCACAGCACAGCCAACATGCGTGCACATTTATAGTTTTTTTTCTAACATAACAGTTGAATTAGGGGCGACACAGTGGTGCAGCTGGCGGGGCCCATCTGTGTGGAGTTTGCATGTTCTTCCCGTGTTTGCATGGGTTCTTTCCGGGTACTCTGGCTTCCTCCCACAATCAAAAACATGCACTAGGGGTTAGGTGTATTGGTCGCTCTAAATTGTCCATAGGTATGAATGTGAGTGTAAATGGTTGTCTGTCTCTATACTGTATGTCAGCCCTGTGATGAACTGGCAACTCATGCAAGGTGTACTGTGCCTTCGCCAGTACAC
>JAQQAE010011746.1:0-13473 GCA_029823295.1 Pseudamia nigra | reverse complement strand
TTCAAATCGAGGGGAGGAGCTAATCAGTGAAATCACCTGCTTTAGTGACTGGTTGGAGAGAAAACCTGCAGGGTCTTGGCCCTCTATGGCATGAGTTTGACACCTGTGATCTAGGGGCTGACTGGTTCATTTAAAGTTCCAAACAGCCAAGTAAAACACATTTCAGGGCTAAATATTTCATTCCATTAATAAAACTGCTATTTCCTCACTATACTGTTTCTGCCGTATGACATAAAACAAAATGGTTTAGTGTTTTCTCTGGATTGTTTTCTCATCTACAAAAAGGGAAAGCGGATGTCACAGTCAACACCACTGATTTACAAATGAGAGTGTATTGTTTAGAAGTCAACATCCAGGGTTTAAAATGAAAGAATAAATCACAGTGTGAACACAGATGGTGTTCAGATGTGATGAATTTATTTATCTCTGAGAAACATTTACAGAAATTAAAGCATTATTGTTCATCTGACACACAGGGAGATTACTAAATATTCATAACATTGGATTTGGCCCAATTTAAAGTAATTATCCACAGAACAGGAATGTGTTTTCATTTCCTCCTCACAAGCTTTTGCCTCTTTTTAGGATACTTCATATATTTATTTTTATCTGATACGACCCGACGTGAACTTAAACACATCTGATTAGGGTGACATGAACAGTCTGGACCTGACTTATCATTATTTGGGTTTAGATCATATCAGCTCTCCAACGTTGATCCATTTTAAAGGGACAGTCCACAAACATTCTTGTGTGAGTGAAAGAAAGTGTGAAAACATCTGTTAATGAAGCAGTTTTACATTTGCACTGTTTCACTCTAAAATGTTTTCTCCAAAGAAACAATCGATGTTTGAAACACATCTCAATTGAGTTTATTGTGTTCCACAGTTAATCTGCTTCTTGTAGGGTTTGTGGAACGGCAGTACGTGAAACTGGGGCTGCCACTAAGTTATTTCTATTGATTGATTTGCCAATTGTTAGCTGTTAACAGTTGTTGTTGTTAAAGAAAGTGAAAAATGAATCCAGAATCCGCATCGTGATCCGGATCACTTCCAGTATCTTCCTGACCTCAGCGAGGATTAAGGGATGGAAAATGAATGAAAGAATGAATTCATTGGGATTAAAAGATCGTATATCTCAGTGGAAAAAAACAAGACATAAAAGTGATACATAGAGAAAGAGCTTGACTATTTCTCAGTCTGCTCTCAGATTAAACTGGTAAAAATCCCTAAAGGTACCAAAGTTTTATTGTGTCATAATGTTCACTTTTATCTCTATCATTGCAAACTTTCTAGCACATGCATGACTTTCTAATGCAAGTTCAGAAAATTCCTTTGTTTCACACATGTGCTACCGGTACTCAGATCCTTTTTTCCTATAGATAGTGATAGATTTTGACTTGAATGCCTATTTTGTAATAAAAATAGAGTCATATTATCAAAACAGTATTGTTAATTTTCTGTTGATCGACCAATGAATTAATCATTGCACTGATCTGTGACTGTCTCAGTCTTTTGCATAAAAAACATAAACACTCCATAAACACTTTGTGGAGTGTAAGTGCATTCTTTGACCTACAGATACAGGCATATACAGTGTATACCTAATGTTATTTATTCTATTTATTCCTCTCCATTTCCCATTTTTGACAACAATGAGACATGTCTGTGTGATCTTGTGCTGCAGGTTGTTTATACAGTAAAATTACATAATAACTGACATTAAACTAATAAAATTACCAAAAAAGCTAGATAAAGGGAATAAACTGAGAAAAAGCCTGACTATTCTCATGCTACTCAAATCCTTCTTCCCCGTAGATAGCGATAGATTTTGACTTACAGTACATGACTATTTTGTAAATGAAACAGTCATATTATCAAATCAATTAATTAATTTTCTGTTGATTGAGCAATGAATTAATCATTGTACAGACATGTGGCACACATGTCTCAGTAGTTTGCATTAAAAAAAACATTATTAAAATTATTAAAAATTATTTTTAAAAAACATACAATTAATACAATAAATGTCAAGCATGAATCTGTGGAACATTAGTGTATTCTTTGACCTAGTGTTATTTACATATACAGGTACATACAGTACATCTTAACTTATTTATTGCCCTCCTTTTCCCATTTTTGTCAAGCTCACATGTGTTTGTGGGATACTGTGCTGCAGGTTGTCTGGTCTTTATAAAATAACGTTTCTGGGTTAAATAACGTTCAGAAACCCTCTTCTATACGATAATGTGGGTGTGTTTTCTCTGTGACGCTGCCCCCGGTGGCCTTCGTGCCCTCGCCCTTCTTCTGTCCATCTCTCCACTCACTCCTCCTCCTCTTCCTCCTACGTTCCCTCCTCCTCCTCTCTCCTCTCTCTTTGCTATTTTCTTCCGTTGGTTTCTAGGGGCTTAATTACAGGGGGCCGACTCCGTGGTTGAGGAGGTGCGAGTCGAGCAGGGATCAGCGTGACCCTGGAGGAGAAGCCATCAGACAGCGGCCTTAACAATGATAAATCACCCTGAGCAGAGCTCCAGCTCCAGCGTCAACACCGCCCCGCTGGTCTCTATAAAATATGGATGGGGCTGAGCGCGATGCGAGGAGGAGCTCCAGATTAGCGATTATCTGGCAGAGAGCTATTCTAACGATGTGGGACATGGTGTGGGGTTAATTCCATTCACAGGAAACGGATTGAAATTCATCTCATGAATTGAATATTGCTCATTATTTTCAATGAGAGCAGGAAATCTCCTCATTCATGAAGTGGGTGTGAATTAATAATCCCCGAACACACAGACGCCTCACCGGTCACAAAGGGAAGGGGGAGAGGGGGTCAGTGATCAGAGGTACAACACGCCAAACACGTTTAATCTTCACCTTACGGTTCACAAATTTGCACAAGAACACAAAACAAGGATGCAGCTTTATTTTCTGTGCATAATTTAAGCATCGTGGTAAACAAACGCAGCTTTATTTTGCAGGTTTGTGTCTCAGGGATGGTTTGTTTTTCTCCAGGTTTTGAATATTATATTTTGTCTTGTATTATATGGTGCTTAAAAGTCACAGTAAGACAAAATTCTGAATTATGATTGTTTTTGCCTGTCTGTGAGAAAGAGACACAAGTACATGTTTAAAATGTTGATTTGACACTATAATTAAAAAAAAAAAACACTCTTTAGAGCCAATGTCCAGTTACTTTTTGGGGAAGTTTCCAATTATGTCTAAAGGTAATGATGTCCCGGACACACCGCAGCAGGTCAGAGAGAAGTGTTTGGGTAGCCAGGTGTCTGTTCTGAACAAACTGATTTATTGTTGCTGTCAGGTTAAGGATTTTATGGGTTGTTTGTGAGTGTGACTGCTAACTTAAACAGAAATGCACTTCAGCAGCAAATCCACCTTGCTTATTACCTCCGCCAAGGTGTTGTGATTTTATTTATCTGTTTGTTTGTTCACAGCATAATTAGATTAATCATTGTCTAGACCCAGAAGATTTTTAAAGGATTCTTCACCATTGTGAGATCGGGCCAAATTCAACATTTGCCCATGTAACACCACAAATACCACCCAGAAAACTTTGCCAAAAACACAGGATAACACCATGATAGATTCAATCAAAACACAAAGTTTGATCCAGATTTGGACAATATTCTGGATATAGCAATCCAAAATATTTATACTTACAGGGGTTGAGGAAAAATATCTACTGTAAGGTAGTACAGACATGAAACTGACACCAAACTGTAGGAGAAAGTCTGCTGATTCAGTAATGTGTCCATGGATTTGATGTATCTCCTGTATTTATGGAGCTAGAGCCAGAAGAAACCACCATTATGAAAATATTATTTTTGGTGATTAACCATTGAACTAATAATGATACTGTATGTATGTGATTTCAAATGCAAATGGTAGGTTTTCATGGGGAAATAACCTTTTGGGTGCAATAACATTATGGAGAAATGAGCATAGGGTCAAATGAAAATGGCAGGTTTTCATTCTGAACAGAAAGTGAGCTGCCTTGGCAGAGGTCAGTGCTCTGAATGCTTCCTAGTTTCAGTTTAAATTATTGCCATGTTTGTCTTGTCTTTGATTAGAGCTGCGAAATGCTGTTTTTTGCCTTGTCTCAGTCTTTTGCACTCTTTTATCTTAGTCTTGCCCTGTCTCTCTGTTTGCACTACATGTTGTTTCTTGCTGCCAATTATCAAGTTATGTTTATGTTTAAGCACCTTGGAACTGCATGAAACAACATTTCATTTTATTACATGCCACTTTTGTAGAAAAATCACATTAAAGTTGAGTCTGAGAATTGGTAACACCATGGAAACAAGATAAAAATAACTTGTACTGATGGGAAACTGCTTCTGAAACGACTTAGAGACATTTAAAACAAATAGACAAAAGTACTCGAACACACTGGAGTCACACAACAAAAACACAGATGTAAAATTCATTTAACTCTGAAAATCTGAAATGTTTACCAAGATCCTTCTGTTATTTGCTCTAACCAAAACAAATAATATTTAAATAAACTGCAATTGCGCCAGACCTCATATATCACTGTCACTACTGGAACCAGCATCCCTCTCATCGCTGCACACTTAGTAGTTTGGGTTGTTCAGTTGGGTTTGTTGCTGTTATGAATGTTTTAAATCGTTTTGAGCTGGTTAACTAGTCCAAAAAGATTAGAGATACTTGTTTAGTGAAAACACTGAAGTGAAAATAGAGGTACTGATTCAACTTCTTTGCTGCAGTAAAAAGTGACAAAATGCAAGTTAAATGTGCTGTAAGTATAAAAACGCACTGAAGGACATTGCTGAAAGCTGTTTGTGTCTAATCCCTAACTGTTCTACCTTCAAATGGAATAAGACGTTTTCAGTGTCAGAACTTAAAACAACACTTTTATTTACTGTCTGTTTCATCAGGTTTAGGTATGTTTTGTTGGAAGCACTATTTACCAAGGAATTGCTTTTTAAAATCAATCCATTTAGATAAAAATCTGCATTGAACTGACAAACTGACATTAAACATTCAAATGGAGAATTCTGATTAAATTCATTCTAAAGTCATACGATTGGTTTGAAAATACAAGGCATATATTTGTGTTCAAATGTAAAGGATTAAAAAAAGAAGCTGTCAGTAAAAATAAATCTAGTACTGAAAACTTTACTTAAGTAATAAATTATTTCTGCTGTTACTGTACTTCTCACAACTGGTACAGTTCTGACCAGCTGTACACATAGAAAAATGATATATTCTGCAATAAAACAGTAAAAGGATTGGTTCACTACAGAAAGTACATGTCTGTTACTGACAGATTATGAAGATTTCCATAGAAAATACACATAAATTACTGGCTTTTTCTAAAATAACAAATGGAAAAAATATTACAGCTCATTTTCATCAAAGTAAATGAGAGGGTTGCGGTTCAGAAAGGTCACCTCCTATTGAAAGTACCCTATAAATAAACATGAGGTTTTCTGGTATCTTCTGTTTTATTTTGGGTTTGAATAAATAGAAGGGTCTCAGAAAACATCTAAGATTTGCAAAGTAAAATGGTTTTTACATTTGAATTTTTCTGTGGCCATTATGTGTCTGTGAACTTTCCACTGATTAGGAGGGACGTCCCAATACTCTCGTCTATATAATGTCTACCTCTGAGGTTATTCTATTGCAGTTTTCCATCAGTTTTCCGTTTTTGCTTCTAGACTCCAAGTTGTCGCTGTTTCTGTTCAGGTTAACAGTCACCAGACAAACAACAACACCCATAATCCTCCACCTGACGCCGACAACGAATCAATTTGTTCTGTGTCGGCAACCAGAAACCTGGCTGTCCAAACAGCTCTCTCTGTCCCGCCACAGAGCCAACACACAGCAGGTGGAGACAAAAGAGAAGTGACAAGCTGAGTTAACCCGTCACTGCTCGGTCACATGACGTGCGGTGTTGACGCCTCGCCGGCTGTGACCCAACATGTTGTGAAAAAACAACAGCCTTATTGAGTTTTCTTTTGAATAAATAAATATTTAAAAGGCCGACAGGAAGCAGAGAGAGGAGGGTGGTGGCAGTATTTGATGTTCCACTCTGGCTGCAAATCAGGCCATCAAAGGGGCCAGACAATGTACGCTCACTATTAGTATCAATTTACAAATAAACTGCTTTTTTGGTGACTGGATCTCCAATGTCAGATTTTGATAAATGGTTTCAATTTGGCAGCTGCTTTCGAGTGTCAGAGCCCATCTGACGCTCGCCGGCCGCCGCCGCCACTCGCTGCCTCAAAGAATCTGCCTCAGTTAGCCTCCAGCCTGCAGCCGCCAAAATAATCTCTTCATACTAACCACATCACCTGACGGCAGCCCAGTGTGTGCGTGTTTGTGTGTGAGTGTGTGCATACAAATGTCTTCCTGGAGGTAAATATTCAAACCAGCTTCAGTTTTTTTTTTTTTTCACATCTGATCTTTTTCCTATACCAGCCTTAAAGGAGCATTTCTATGTTTTTTACACCATTAACTACAAATCCGATGCAGTTTTGCTCACTGCTGTTGACTTTTAACCTGGTTCAGACTTATCTGGTTCAACAGCATGATGGTGTCTGGCTCAGACATGTTCATGCTGTTGCTCTCCATTATTCTTTATTCTGCTCTTTTCAAATTTGCTGTTTATCTTTGCACAACCATATGAGAGCTGGTTCAAGTATTCAAAAATAGCGGAGACATCGCTGAACTTTATACTGTTATGTTTTTCCTGTACATATGGCAGATTACATAGCTCTTGAAAATAAATGTATGAAAAAGTACTTATCCAAGCTGCACTACACCTAAGATGCTGAACAGGTAAATTTACTGGGAGTACAAATAATATTCACTTAGATTTAAGTTGTACATTTTTTAAGACACATTTCAGAAATTATTTGACATAAAACATGCAAATTCATGAGAAAAAACAAAAAAATAGAAAAATTAGGAAGTCAGGTGAGAAAACACAAAGAATGACAAATTCCTCATGAATGAAATTTGGCAAAATGACATGTCCATTTCACTGTTTCTGGCAGTTACTAGTGATATAATTAATTACTTTTTTTAAATAATGCACTTAATTTTACAAAATGTTAAATGGGTTTATTTACAGTTACTTTTGGCTAATGTGAAAATATAAAGGAATGATTGCAGACTGTCTGTTCCTTCATCTTTCTGTTTAGGATCTAAACTCACCCTGTCTTATAGAGGAACAATTAGCACATGACTCAAGAATTCGTCTGCACCTGACAAGCCTGTAAAGTGACTGCTACTTGAGACAGTATGAGCATTTTGACCTGAAAATATGGACATAATTTTCCACACAAGTAACTGTTAAAAGTTCCAGTATAACAAAAAGAAGAAGCTGGATTTAAATCAAACAATTTATCTGCAAATTTCTAAGCCAGGAGAACTAAACTCAATGATCACAGGAGGTTGTTGAGGTCATACAGCTTATTGTCACAATAGTCACTGCAAAAAGAGGAAGACATTTCGGAGTCCCACATGGTGCCACGGCAACACTAAAATAATACGGCAGAGGACTGAAGCATACATCCAAAAGTACCACTAGTTACTGTTCCTAAAAATTACTTTTACTGTGCAGTAATTGATAAAACAATGTAATTACTTGACAAAAGCTATAATAATGGTAACTCATCTGCTAAGTAACTGCTTTAGAAACTGATCTGCAGATTGTAATGAAGTGATCTGCTGCCATGTGATTGGTTAACAGGTTTATCAGAAAGTAGTTGACCATGATGTACCTACAGTAGGTCTTTAAAGGTTCATTTTTTTGCTAATACATCTAGCTGCCTGGATTTTTTAAAAATAGATTTACATACTACAAAACCCATTAGAATGTTACTGTTACTGCTAATCTGGCTGCAGCTTTTAAATGTATGTATTAAGTTACACATTACATTAAAGTCGCAACATTTCAACCTGTTTTCACCAAAGATTTGTTCCAGTCACAGTGACAAATCTCTAAAAAATGTGTTGTTATTTATCTGGTATTTTTATCGTATTAATCTCCTATATTACATATTTTATCGTGTTTATTTAAGTAGTGCAGGTATGATAATTTCCTATGAAGTTCTGCCTTATCTTATTTCACCTCATCAATATGATTTGGAGCTCACAAACTCCTGCCTGTTCCCTGGTTCATACAATAATCTCACATTGTGGTTCCCTTCTCACCCGCCGAGGGGGAACAAAGTGCAGCGAGAGGATTTTCTCCCATTAACAGATGTTTCCTGTTCGAAGCAGCAGCCTGGGACAATCTGGCGGCCGGTGCCAAGCTCACCTCGAGCAGAACCGACCGATCCAATCAGGCAACTCAGGTTCAATTCTCTGCTGGGTTAAGCAATCCACAGAGCACAGGTGGTCTACGGCAGCCTCAGAGGGACAAAGAGCTTCTCAAACCTGCCCAGCCCATTTAGCAGCTTGCTGACAGGTGAGCTCACCTCCTGACCTTTGACCTAACATGAGCAGCAGCAGTGACTGACCTTAGGTAACCTCTCGGGGTCCCCGGGGTGACGAGGGATGACCTTCTGTAGCCGCTGGAAGCCGTAGTCGATGGTAGGCTCGTTCAAGGCTGCAGGGGGAAAACACAGAGTTAGAAACAGAGGAATTCAAGGAAAAATGTAGAGAGTAGGTTAACCAGGTGTTCAGGATTGCACATGATTTGTAATCTTTGTCCCACATTTTGATTTTGAAGCAAATACATGACTTTAAGCAGACTAAAGTGAGGTTTCCGTCCAAATATGTCACAAATTAACCAAAGTTCTGAAAATCGACACAAAATAAGAAATCCTGTGGATATTAGTAGTAGTGACATATTTCACCTCTTCATTTGAGTGAAAAGGGCTGGCATGAGACTGAAACGACTACAATCAAGCTCGTATTATCATATTTTTGCTTGCAAAATGAAAATGCATATGAAATCAGCTCACATATTACGGGGGTTAGTGTCTTAAAACATCATCCTTAGAGCAGCAATCTGTAGATTTTCACTTGATGATCATACAATTTTCACATTATTTCAGAATAAAACAAACATAAGAACGAGATACTGACTGTTACTGCAGTGTCTCCATGATAACAAAATTACGTTAGCAGGTAAATACAGAGGAACAGAGCCATGTTGAGAGTTCAAATGAGGTGATATGAGGCTTAAAAGCCCATTACTGTCACCATATTACCATTTTTAATCCAATTACTGCACTGATAAAACATTTTAGTGTCAGCAGGGTGCCATACAGTTATTAACCTAATCAAACTATCAATCAGGCTACCTCACTGCCACTTCTGAATGTGTTTCCCTTTACTGTCTCCCATTGCTGAACACTTATCACCCTGTTACACAGATTTCAAGATAATATTACCCTCTTCTGCCAATACATTTTGACCCATATATATAAAATGTTTTGTTTTAAATGGGTCATCTTCCTAACCTCCTATTGCACAAATGAAAAACAAACAGGTGCAAGAATATTTGAATGTAGCATATAATCCTGTGCACCTTACTACCTTACATGCCATTATTTTTGGCCATAAACTTGGTGCCTGAAAGTTTTCTTTTACATGAATATGTTAATTTCCACCATGAACAGACAGAAAGCAGTACATCAAAAATGCTGTAAATGAAGAGTCTGATGTAGAATTTCTAATAATTTTTAAAAGAAATGTTTTCCTGATGGATGTCTTGAGTCCGGAGTTACACATGCATGTAAAATAATCTAAAGTGAGGTCTTCACATGGTTAGATTTATTTCATTAACACTCGGATCACGAGGCTGCACAGAATTGTTTTCTTCTAATGGATTGATCAGTTATTTATGTGGAAATGTGATCCACCAGACATATGTAACAGCGGAAAATGGAAACACTCAGGTAACCCCTCACATCTCTTCATCATCATCCCACCCAAGTGCTGAGGTTTAATGTTTAAACATGAACACCAAGTGAGACCACGTGACCTGTGTTGGTTCATACTAACAGAGAGTGAGCGCTGTCAGCTGATCTCTCTCTCTTATCTCCACCTGTCTGCCTCGCTCTGCCTTTTCACAGCTAATTCAATTCAGACGGCCCTTTTTCTGTCTTTTTCCTTCCACTCGTTCACCTCCACAAACAATCCTCCTCCTCTTGTGGAGAAACCCCCGGAAATGAGTTCAGGGAGATACTTCTCCATAATCAAGCCCATTAATCATAAAAGGCTGTCAAATTTGACTTTGGGGACAATTTGTCAGCCGATCTTGCCCACTCCGCTTTTGTCACCGTTGGCTCTTGTATTCTGTAAGGATGATTGACACACCAAATGCTGCTGAGTAGAATAGCTAGTTTGCGCTAATATGCATAACCGCGGCTTTCATGAATAAGAATAAGGCAGCTATACGGCAGCACAGAGGGGTCTCCTTCAAAGGGCCCGGGCCGCCGTTTGTCGTGAGCGCTCCAAATAGATGTTATTACCATTATAACAATATTTGTTTTCTTTCCCGGGAATGGGCGACCGCGAGCTGCTAAATCAAATTTGTCGCAGCCCGTTTCAAGCAGCGGCGGAGGAGAAAAGGGCTTTCAGGCTGCGACTGGGGTGGGGACGATATCTGAAGGGTGACAGAGCCCTGAGAGACAGACAGGGCAGCTGAATGTATTAGCTCAACCCGCTCTGAATCAAAGAGAGACTCTCCACTGCTGTCCCAAAGAGACTTTTTGGGCAGCAGAGGTGGATGAATGGAGATAATGTATCAGGATGACACAGGCAGCAATCAGCAGCTGCGTACATACATCCCAACTTTGAAAACAAGTGAAAGGCACTGTGGGAAATGCTGCAATTGAATAAAAAACATTTACACTGAGAAGGAAGGAGGGAATAAAATGTGATCTGTAACTCCGCATCACATCACATCTGACTCTGCAATATTAGTATGATATATCCATGTAAGTATTTGTTATTATGGAGGTTCAGCTTTGGAAAATTATATCTTCCAGACCATTTGCTGAGCTTGAACACATTCAAAACCAGTACAAGTTACAGGTGTTACTCAACAATGAAATGAATCACCAATTATAGCATATGTTGATATGTGATAGACTGGTTTGAGTCATTTTTAAGTAAAAATTATGAATATTTTCTATTTTTGACTGCGACTGTTGACTCTCACTCCAAACTGGATATCTTTCACGTTACCTTGTATGTGGGGAAACACTGATCAATATTAATTAAATCAGAAATGCAATCAGTGTCAGCCTGTGCAATTATATGCATAATCCCCAAAGGTCCAGTCTTATGTGTCCTGTGATATTGTGGATTCAGTGACACTAGGCAGAGGTGGAAAACAGGCAAAATTAAAATGGCTGTTTTGAAGGTTTAAAAAAAATATATATATATATACATACATACATACATACATACATATATGTATATGCACATTCAAGTCAACTTCCATCAGAACAAACAAAATCGTGTCAAATTGTAATCTCAACCCCGAATGTTGTCCATGTATGAAAAGCAATATAAACTACATGTCCCAGCATGCAATTCAGTGCAAAAGCATTCAATCAATTTCACAGTCTGTCCATTCAACAGCAGCTGAGGATGGAGGGTTTTGTAGTGTTCAGACTTAGTATTTGGAGACTTGTACTACAGTATTTATTACAACACAATTCTTAGATTTGTACACTACTATACTACAACTCAAAACATCCATTTCAGCAACATGCACCCAATCATAGAAAACTGTATATCATCTCATTTCAACAGACAATATGATTATATACATATAACAGGAATAGTTACCAAAATACATCATTCTGAGGCAACAGATGTATAGAAGTAGTCTATCAACAACAGCTAGGGTCATGGGTATTGTATGTAGAGTCAGAACTAAAAACAAAAGTGCAAAAATTTTACAAAGAATTGGAACCAGGAAATCCACATTCAATTCAAAGCACACACATCTGGTTACTTCACATCCTACAAAGTATAATCTATAGAGCGCATTTTGTTTGAAGCCATGTTTCCTAACTACAGACACTGAGATTTGTGGGTATTGTAGTTGCTATGCTGAACAAAGTATTGGTAATGTTAGCCTTTAGGTTTAAATATAAGATTTTTCATAAATTCAGGGGGAAAAAAATCTTAAAATTTGCCCGTTTTTCATTGTGTAACTTTAACATGTTCCCTACTATTTTTACTTTGCCTTTTAGTTTAATTTGAGTCAGTTTGAATATGTAGACAGTTTTAGATTGCACTCCATTTGGAAATATTGAGTAGTTTTCCTTTAAATCAAGTGTTAAAGTCAGTTTTTTGGGTGTTATATGGAAAGCTGAAAAAAAGACACATGACTTACAAATCTGTTGTGTATTAAAAGCCTGTGCAGAGTCATTCTTTTGATTCCACTACAGCAAGCGTAAAGGGACAATGAACATGGTTTTACCTGCAATTTTGTTCCATTGCATCCATTCCCAATCACTGGGTTAGGACCCTCAGGTGGGCTGCAAGAAATGCTTGGTAAATATGCTTATAACTTTATTTTCTTTTGCCAACGTGGAGAAAAATGTCAGCCTGTTACCGCTGACTAAACATAATAATTTGGCATTCTAAGTTTTCAATAACGAGAAACCAAACAAAATTGCTTTTCCTGTTAGATTTATCCCTTGAGGCCTTGAAATATTAAGGAATGGCAACAAAAGTGGTCAAAATATCTTAATAAATTGATGATTTATAGATTTTATTTAGGATTTTCTTTACACCATCATTGGTTTGCTGTTATAAGAAGTCAGATTGTACTCACGTTATATATTATGTCTTTGGTCTTTTTATGTCATTTTTGTCTTTTGCATCTTTTTTATTTTCTGTGTCTTGTGTCATCTTTGGACTGTCACGGCTTGCTATTTTTAAAACATGGGTCCCCAGAGAAAAAAGTCTGGAAACACAATATTAGTCTCGGTTTTTAGTTTGTGATGCATTACTCATTGCAGTTTATATTTAGGTTTTTTTGTCATTTTTAAAATTCACTTCATTAAATTATTCTTTTACGGTCACTTTTAGTGCTCATCCACTATAAACAGGCCAGCACTAATAAAATAAAACCAAAGTGAATCTTTTTGCAGCCTTTTAAAGTCACAATGTTTTATTGATTCCACCATGTTAGGATTCAAACCTGCAACCTGAATAAAGCCCACCTCCTTGCCTGCTCTCAGAGGATGGAGGATCACAGATGGAGGAGGAAACAAAGACAGAGGCTTTTAATGAACCTCTGGACAGGCGGCTCGCAGTCGACACCCCCCTCCCCCTTGCAGCACAAATTAAGCCCATTACTTCCCCTTATTAAAATCTTGCCGCACTTTGACCCCAGCGTCTCATTGGCTGCCTGCTGGCCCCCCGTGCTCCTCCTAGCCAATCGATACCGGCTGCCTCCCTGCAAAGAGCCTGAGTAATTGGAGAGTGGCCGCTGGCAGTGCGAACCCTG
>JAQQAE010011745.1:0-13473 GCA_029823295.1 Pseudamia nigra | reverse complement strand
CAGATCAAACATGCGAATCATTGGTATTTCGCTGTGGCGACCCCTGAGGGGAGCAGCCGAAAGGAGAACAACAACATGGTCATTTCAGTAGTCGGACACTTGACATTGAAGATTTTTTTGTGTCAAATTGTAACTTTTAAGTTTTTCTCTATTCCTTTTCTAGGGTTTTACACAATGGGTATATAATTAAACACTTATTACCATTAAAAAGTATAAAGGGAGAGCTACAGTTAAGAGTTGTTTTTTCTTGGCTAGGATACAACATGTGCTTTCCAGCTTAAGTCCTAGCTAAAAATTCCAGTTGAGGATGGTTGTCACATGTGACATGCAGAAGAGACATGGGTGCAGTGTGTCCAGTGCAAACAGTGGACACAGCAGGACTGCACAGCCAATATATATCTGTAAGAACTGTGTCTCTGAAAGTGAGTAACTGACATAATTTGAGTAGGACTATTAGGCTGCTGTTCTTTTTTATTGTTCTTCATATCGTTATGTGAAGCTCTGTGTAGCCTACATCTGGAATGTTTGTTATTGTTCTTTGTGTTAGACTGTTATAACCTGAAGTGTGTTTAAAGGACACAAAGTTCATAGTGTAAAGGTCATAATAAAGAGTTTCCCTTCAGATGGTGTTGGCAGTTTGTATCATTTTTTTAAACTTCGTATTAAACTGATTTTTCCAGTTTATGCTCTCACAGTGCATGATGTATGTATGTGAGGTAGTTGCAGCGAAATGAAATTAAACTTAAAACTTAAAATTCATTTTTAAGATTGCCACCCTTTTTGATGTTTTTCTATTTAAATGACATAGTGACAACCAACCCCATGATGGCGATGGTTGTCACTAATGCACAAGACATATTTGATCGTCCATATCTTTTGAACAGAATAAGCTTAAGAAGAGTAAAGTCACTCTATTCCTACCTGACACTTTAGGCTTCCATTGCACATTGAAATGGAATCCATTGTGAATACAGTTTTTCAGGGATTCAAATGGAAGTAAAAAGTGTGACAACTAACCCCAGTCTCCCCTACCTGTATCACTTAATACATTTTGACTGTTTGAGACAAAGTGGTCTGAAAATGCATGTCAGAATCTTTATTTCTGCCTCTTTTTGGTCTCACAGAGGCTCTGAAGACTGTAGTTGTGGCAGCTACTGCAGGAGTCTCGGTGCTCAGCCTGTGTGAAAAGGGAGATGCATTTATCATGGCAGAAACGGGTAAAATTTTCAAGAAGGAGAAAGATATGAAGAAAGGTAAGTTGTCAATAGTGTTCTGATGTCAGTACTTCATCCTGTGGACTCGGCTGCTATCATCATTCACTTTGTTTTATTCACAGGTATTGCTTTTCCTACTTGTGTGTCAGTCAACAACTGTGTTTGCCATTACTCTCCTCTTAAGAGCGACCCTGATGTCATGTTAAAGGATGGGGACCTTGTTAAAATGTAAGCAACAGAATGTATACATCTGGTCTATGCAATAGGTACACCGTGAGTCAAAAGTGTGGACACACCCTCTCCTTTTGTGTTTTTTGTTTTTATTATTTTCAACTTTGTACACTAAAGGTGCTGTGTATTATGTTGGGAAACTAGCCAGTAACTGATTATTCATAGCAGACCAATGTGAATGATTAAACAGGCGACCTGCCAGTCAACACAGCTTACAACCTCACAGTTGTCAAGTTAGTCTGTCCAAAGCATTGACTGCTAGTGTAAATTACTAGTTATAGTCAATATTTTGTGTGGTAGTTTGACTTTGCTTCATGTTTTCCTGTTATGCTTGTACAGCGATCTGGGTGTGCATGTGGATGGCTTCATCTCCAATGTGGCCCACAGCTTTGTTATTGGAGTAACCAAGGTACATCACTGCTGCTATTAGTGATTTCACAGATGTCTTGCAGTTTTTTAAAGATACACTTTTGTCAGAACTGCACATGTATGGCTAGTATCAGAATTTGACCACTCCTCATAAAGCTTTGACTGTAATCTTCCAGGAAAACCCAATGACGGGGAGGAAGGCAGACGTCATCAAAGCAGCTCATCTGTGTGCTGAGGCTGCTCTGCGTCTTGTCAAACCAGGAAACCAGGTAAAGTCCTTCACCACGACGTCTGATTTGACAAAGTTCATCCATGTTTCCATCTGACTTTTGACATGATCTCTCCAATCAGAACACACAGGTCACAGAAGCCTGGAACAAGATTGCAAAGTCATTCAAGTGCTCCCCTATAGAGGGTGAGTGTTGGACACTTTCAGGCTTTAGGATCAGAGATGTTGTATACTTAGGTATGCTGTACTTTAGCATGCTTTACTCAGTTTATTCCCTCAATTCATATTCTCTCAGGTATGCTGTCCCATCAGCTCAAACAACATGTGATTGATGGAGAGAAAACAATTATCCAAAACCCTACGGACCAACAAAAGTGAGTATGACGCACCCTAGCTACTTATAGTTCTGTGCATCTTTCTGTTCACCATTGTAACCTTTTTGCTTCACATTTGTAGAAAAGACCATGAGAAGGCTGAGTTTGAAGTGCATGAGGTTTATGCAGTGGATGTACTTATCAGCACTGGAGAGGGGAAGGTGAAGTGAAAATTAGTAGTGATTAAAATTTTCCACTTGATTTAGAAAATATGACAAAGGCAGATAAATGAAAACATATTTTATTTTGCATCTCAGCCAAAGGATGGAGGACAAAGGACCACCATTTATAAAAGAGATCCCAACAAGGTATACGGCTTGAAGATGAAGACATCCCGCACCTTCTTCAGTGAGATGGAGAGACGCTTCGATACAATGCCTTTCACTCTAAGGTAGCATATTTTGTCATGACATGAGCTACGTCGCTGATGGTGACCTTTGTCTTTCACTTAAAAAGTGTTTGTCTTCATTTGATTTCTTGTCTTTACAGAGCATTTGAGGATGAAGGAAAGGCCAGGTTGGGGGTGCTGGAGTGTGCCAAACATGAGCTGCTGCAGCCCTACAATGTGCTGCACGAGAGAGAGGGTGAGGCAAACAAAATCTTTACACCAGTCAGTGTTGACATAGACTAAATCATGTCTTTTTCCAGTAAGTCCCACATAAGATAGCATTCTTGAATGTGTTTTAAGCTGTAGACTAAACATGATTTATGAAACACATGAACACTCTTGTCAGTACTGACCTATGTAAATGCTTGAAAATGGCTTAACTCAACATCATCCTAGAAAGCTGCAAGGCCTTGTTGAAACTGAATCATTTGGGACTTAATTATGCATGAATTTTCTAGGAAAAGAAGAATATAGTAGCCTCTAATTACAAGTGAAGCCCACTCCCTCAGCCCCCACTGCTGAGTGAAAAACAATGTCAAATTTCAAATATAATCTGAAGCTGTGCATAATTCAGAGGAGTGGACTGTAGCTAATATTAGCCTTGTAACTAATGTTACATTACTACTTTGAGACTGGAGCGTTATTACAGCTTGAACCTGCCACTCAGGACCGGTATGGTCCTTGACCGCGCTAGTGTCTGCTTCTCAGGGGATTCTGGAGAGAAGTCCACTTGAAATTCTGTGCCGCTCTCTATTTTTCTGCTATGGTCCACTTTGTAGGGTTTTTCAGAATTGTACAGCAGGTAGAGTTCACCTCAAATCTGGGAATGAGAAATAATGTAAACATTTCTAACATTTATCATGTTAATGTGCTACATTCCTAATTAGCAAGATGATTTGTCAGTGTTTTTCCTTTTTTTTTATTGCAAAGCAAATTGCCTGGTGGTTGCAGTAGAAAGCACTGAATGTCTGAGCAGTTAATGAATTGAAGTAATGAATGTAATGAATATGAAATGGCTCCTAAGGAACAATCAGTGAATCACTTCAGTTTTCTTATATAGTTGAATAAAACAAAGAAGGTGAGGTTATGTAAGACCAGGCCTCTCTAATAGATTTATTCATATCTGTTTTTTTTTCCCTACAAACAGTTCTGAGGAAACTTTAGCAATTTTTTTTACCTTGTAATTTAATGTAATAAGTTCTTGACTGTAAATCAACATCTATAACCTTAAGTTTAACTGTGGATGTTAATGTCTTTTTATCCTTTTTTAGGTGAATTTGTTGCCCAGTTCAAGTTCACTGTGCTGCTCATGGCAAACGGACCGCTGCGCATCACCAACAGTCTGTTCGAGCCAGAACTCTACAAGTCTGAGCATGAAGTAGAGGACCCTGACCTGAAGGTAAAATACAAGTGATGGATGGTATAGTTCATCCTCCTCCTCCCGTGAAAGAACATCCAGATAATGGGACTGCTGTGGGATGTTGGCAGCTGACTAGGCATTTTCAAGCTATTGTGTGTTGATATATTGTGTACTGAAACCTCATGAGGTTATGAACGTTAATTATTATCCCCTTTTTGTTCAACAAAGGCTTTGCTTCAAAGCTCTGCCAGCCGGAAGACACAGAAGAAAAAGAAAAAGAAGGTCAGTTAGAGGATTGTATGATGCTGTTATGTAAGAGTACATGCACTGAATGTTTGTAAAATATCAAATGTCTTTGGTAAAGGCTTCAAAGACTGTCGAGAATGCAACAGGACAGACAATGGAGACTGAAGCTGCGGAATAGATGGCCTCTTCAAGAATTTCTGCTGGATGTGTGATGACCCAAAGAACAGACATCACAAATCCTTCTGTCCCAGCTGTCTGAGGCACTTGTGGGCAAAGCCTCTATGAAAATCTCTGAATCTAACTGATGTCAGTCTGGGATGATGCTGCTCCTAAATTGTCACTCCAGCTAAAATAAAATACTCAACACACACACGCCCTGGCTATCTGAAGGACCTTATTGTCCTTCAGATAGCCAGTTTCCCTGAACAGTGGGCACAGTTCCACTACATAGAAGGGTGTTTTGTACAAGGACAGATTCTCAACCGGACCTTTTTAAAATGACTTTAAGCCTCACCTGTTCTTCCACAATAACTGTAGTGAAAGGTAATGTAAAATATATGAGCGGCCAGGGATGAAGATGAATGCACAATAATGCATCATTGTAATTGTGTGGGACATTACTCATAACCATCAAGCCATGACACTGAAGTGAGTGTTCACCTGCAGCAATGCACAGGACTTTCACCATAATGTCATAACCTTTACACAAGTTAGAAAGAAGCCATCAGTTCTCATCACTGTTGAGTTTAGTGTAATTACTGCATATATAGTGCTACTGCTTCCTGTCTGTACTAGTGCATTGTGTGTACATGTAGGTATCTACGTTACTCAGCTAATAATTTGTAAAACTGACATCTGAAGACATACTGGTTGAGTGATTTAACAGGTAGGAAAAGGGTTTTTTTGTCTCAGTTGGGGATGATCCTAAATCCTGCCAACGGTCAGCGTTCAGTGGTCTGGTGCCACTGCTGAAGCAGACAGTCTTTGTTTACATGAGATCTCCATACCTGGTAAATATAATGGATGCTTTTGTAAAACAAATGGCAGTTTCAGAGACTATTTTTGGAAACATTAAAAAGCCACCTGACATCATTTCAGTGTCTGGAATATTATTAATCCTATACACTAATTGGCAAGATTGTTTTACAGGGTTTGAATGTTTTAAAGGGTTTGAATGACATGAATTTATAGATCTGTGCATATGAGTTTACAGCTGGTATACTATGTTCAGGGGTGTGTAGAGTAAACAAATAGTACTGAAGTAAAAGCATTGTTACTTTATAATTACGATGACTCCACCAGAAGTACCTATAAACATGAGGTTTGTTCAGTTTTTGCTTATTTTGATAATCATTTTGTATATTTTTGGGAATTTTGTTTCTTAGTTTACTCATTTTATTAATTTGCTTGATTATTTTGTTCATTTGACTTGAAGCTGTCTTACTCATTGAGCTGTGGAGAAATGTAACTGAGTAAAAGTAAAAAAGTACTCTCCAAAATTGCTATTCTCAGAATATTACATGCATGTTTTTTCTAAACAAAAAAAAAACAAAACTCAAGTACATATACTTGAATACTACCCATCTCTGACTATGTTATACACAGGATGTGAAACTTGGGTCTAATGTAGTTCAAAAACTGTTATCCATGTAACTGTAAAAAAAAAAAAAAGGTCTTAAGTTCAGGTTTGAAATGATCAGGCCTTGGATGTGAGGTTTAATTGCTTCAAAAATATTCCAAAATTCAGTCAACTGTATTTATTTTTATCAATGTAAATCAACCTCCAAGTCCAGATTTCTGATCTGACAGTTTTTAAAATCCATCAACGAACCCTATACTTAAAGTTTTTAAACAAAATAGGGCTACATGTTGATTACTTTAAGCCACAGTGATATTCC
The DNA here is from genome assembly GCA_029823295.1 of Pseudamia nigra. Lineage (NCBI taxonomy): Eukaryota > Metazoa > Chordata > Actinopteri > Kurtiformes > Apogonidae > Pseudamia > Pseudamia nigra. Next base: position 7,164 of record JAQQAE010011745.1, on the reverse strand, counting down.
TACAGAAAGCCGACTTCTGCATAGGGCAACATATGACATGTATGTTATGTAACATGTAATGGTACATCCATATAAATTTTATTAAATTATCATTTAAACCTCAAAGCATTTCTTTTAAGTGTATTTGCTGACACCCTGTAGTAGGCAAGATTTACTGTCATGACAGTGACACAATATTGAATGATTGTTACATTTTAAACTGGTTATAATTGCTGGGTTTATGTTAAATTAAGAGTTCCTTATTTTAAACTTAATGGTGCCTGTACAATTAAATCAACTTAGGATACAAGGAGATGCAAGTTAGGGAAATAAAATGCATAGACTTGTCTCTACATCCTATTTAAAATACTATTAAGATATACTTAAAATTGGAAAAGCAAAATATATAGAATTAAATATATTTAAAATGTGTAATACCACTTAAATGCGGCCTATTAAAAATTAAAATTGACTAGAAAATTTGCTGTGGAGTTTGCATGTTCTCCCCGTGCTGCGTGGGTTCTCTCCGGGTTCTCCGGCTTCCTCCCACAACCAAAAACATGCACTAGGGGGTTAGGTGAATGATGGGCTCCACCCCTCCTCCCCCCAACCCTCACGAGTATTAAGAGGTAGAAAATGGATGGATGGATAGAAAATTTGCAATCTGAAGAGATTGCATGGGATTGCTGAGTCAAAATGGTTGAACTTGCTGGAAAAGTGCAAGAGTTAAATGAACTATACAGAGGAGTAGTAATCAAAGGATCAAAGCACTTCCGTTGCTATGGTAACCACACATTCTGTTCCTTTGGGAAAAAATTGTCAAAAAAGCTTAATATTTAAAAAACTTATAAATGTTAGAATTATGAAAAACAATAGCAGAGATGTCCTAAATAAACTGAACAATGTAAAGTTTGAATGGTTTGAATCGGACAAAAACTGTATGGAAGTGGAAGAAGTAGAATAATACAGTATTAAAGACTGAAGACAAGAATAGTGGACCGTAAATGTTCCTCAATAGGACTTCATTTCCCACCACCATCATCGCCGTCCAGTAAAAGTGACGTAAAAAGTGACGTAGTTACGCCGAATATATTTGACGTCGCTCAAATGTGACGTTCTTCGTGAAGACGATTCCGTAGCGGACGGTATGTTTCAAGTCATCTGTGTTCAACAATCCAGGTTTAATCACCTCTATTTAAAACCAATCGAACTAATACTTTAATTCTCTACTTCTATTTACAGACTTCTCTTCTCGAAATGAGGGCTAAGGTCAGTCTTTTTTACCAATATGACCAAATAATTCTTGTTCGGAGGCACCAACTCATGCTAACAGACAGGAATGCCGGTTTAGTGCACGTTTGACAACATTGAGCCCGAAATGTACCTCAGTTAAAACTCACTGTTTCAATGACTGTCAGTTGAAGTTAATGTAGCTGTTTTGCTTATTTTGTTTCACTCCAACTGTACTGGCTAACTTATCTCTGTTTCTCGCAGTGGAGGAAGAAGCGCATGCGCAGGTAAGATACTGTGCTGTGGTGTGAGATACCGTACTGTGCTGGAATTGTTATGATCAATCCTATGATCATATGCACCGTGTAATTAATACGGAAATTAACTTGTAAAAGGAAACACACTGACACAGATAAATGTAATTCAGTTTGAAAATTTGAGGCTTTTTGTAGAAATCTTAAGACTTCTAGTGTCAAATTTCCTTGATTTGTGTAGATCGGGTAAAGTCCAACCTGAAAATAAATTTGAATTCTACTGCATTTAGTACAAAAAAATTGGATCAAAGTATTAATGTCACACATAAAATTTCAAAGCCATCAAAAAAGAAATTTTGTTCTTCGCTTTGGGAAATCAGAACCTCTGGTATTCATCTACAGCAAGTCAGTGTAGAAATGACATTCAGGGTCTGAAAGTTGACTTTACATGAAAACTTGCTGTTGGAAAGACTTCAATTTGTTCAGTTAAGTCGTGTGAAGTTGCCTTTTTATTCTGTTTTTGTTTTGCCTAAGCTGACATGAAAACCACATGAACAATGATCCATAAATTAAAAAAGAGTTTCATTATTTTCTAACTTACAGGCACCTGAATATTGTTGAAATATAGAACTGTTGCAAACCATTTATAACGATCCTGTTGGGGACCATTTTCTAGGCTGAAGCGCAAAAGAAGAAAGATGAGGCAGAGGTCCAAGTAGACGATCTCCACCATAGCTGTGAAATCACACTTCACCAACAACAGACCTGTGAGCACAGCTGGGCACCCAAGACCATCCCTGTGTCGAGTCTGAGGCCAGTGGCGTCCACATCACTCAGGGACAGGAGTGGCAGCTGTGTGATGCCCGTGGGCTGACTGGAGACCTACTGGATGATTGGCTTCTATTCTGGGATTTTCTGTACCTAATTCCATGACTTTTGTCATTTGTTTTTGTTTATACTGTGATTAAAATTTTTGGTTTAAAAATAAAATACTCAATGTCATTTTTAAAGCTTTTCACAATAGAAAGTATTTGTAGGATCATTGTAATATACTGTACTGCAAAGTCACTGACCTGCTGAAGTGTAGTGTAGTGTATTACAGTGTGTATAACTACTGGTAATGCACTGATTGTGTATGGTAACTTTTAGAAGTAAGATTTAAAGGTCCCACATGTGAAAATCAATATTTTAATTACTTGGGGTTTAAACTAATGTAGAGTAAAATTAATACAGACCCGCTTTGCACTGCAAGTTCTGACAAATCTGCACAAGATGAATAATGACAAGAACACACTTTTGATTTATTTTTAATAGTGAAATCACCAGTCATTACTAATCACAGTTGAGCTAAAGTGCAATAGTCCCAACTGGAGGGTCAATCACATTTAAACTAGAATTAGCGCCACCACTCAAGAAACTGATAATATTTATGACTTTCAATCAATCAGTCAATCAAACTTTATTTATATAGCACTTTACAACAACAACAAAGCTGAACCAAAGTGCTGTACATTCAGACTACAAACAGAAGGGGAACAGAAATTTCCTCCTGCCGGATCCGCTGCGCTAGACAATGCGCGCCACCACGTACAGGGGGACAAAGAGGGGGAGGAGGGGAGGGGACACAATTGGACAGAGAGAAAAAAAGCATAGTTATCAAAATAGAGCTCATAAGTGAGCAAGATTATGATCACTTTGTTTACAGAAAATAATCCATGAAAAACACATTCCCTTTTTAAAGGAGATTTGTGTTGAAATCAGATCCCAGGTCAGCTTGGGAATGACCTGTGTTTCAACCAGTTACCACTTGCGATGCAAAGTGGACAGGTGCAACACCCTTCAATGAAATCCAAGCATGCATGGCAGAGTGACAAAGATACTGTCAGAAAAGCAATGAAAAATCTGCACACTTTATTTTGCCAACGTCCTTACAGAAGTCAGGAGTAGACACATGTAAGAGTTACAGACACTATGGGACTTTTCAAAGCAGCCAAGAGACTGTTTCAGTTAATCCACTTAAACGTAGTCCTTTGACCTGTCTGATGTCAGTTCGAATTTTTAAAATATTTAACTTGAAGGCTAAGTGATTTCCATTATCCTCGATACATTTGAATTTACAATTTGCAATAAAGCATGTGCAATAATTTTGCATTAAGTGGTTTTAAATAAGAGGCTTAATATTTGTCGGCAGGTTCATGAGAATACTGGGTACAAATAGAAAAATGACCCTATCAGCATCTATTAGAAGAAAGCCATGCATGCTGGTGAGGTTTGTTTCATATAATTAATTCTGCCAGCTGGTCAAAGGTTATGACATGTCAGTTTAAGCCACACCATGTCCCTGATCACCACTGAATAAGGCTCTTAGTCACATTTATACATGGAAGTTATTAGCTAATTTCTCAGAAAACAATTTAATATTCCATCCTCATCCCATGACTGGAGTGGGTGTGTGAATACTGTAACCTTTATAAAGAGCTCACCCAAACAAACAGCTCACGATGGAACCTTTTTTTCACTTTAGCGCAGTCCAATAATTCATTCTGTCCTCGGGAGGTGAATAAAGGTGAATTATAAACAGTCTGCTCCCCGAGAAACACTATTAACAAAATTAGAGTCATGTTCTCCTTTTGCAGTCGGGTGCCAAGATGAAGATGTAGTGGAGAGTTCTGCTGTCTGTTCCCCTATGTTATATATCATACGCATAGGTTTCAGGGGGATGTTGGGATTTGCCCCTCTCAATATAAATAAAACGCTTCAGATGATTAAAAAACACTTCAGATGACATGTTGTTCGTTGTTGGGTTTATTTTATTTTCTTGACATTTTTGTTTATTTTAATTTCCTTTCTTGATTATTTTGTTTATTTGTAGTAATTTCCTTGATTATTTTGTTCACGTGTATTCATTTTCTTGATTACATTGTTCATTTTTATTAATTTCTCTCATTATTTTATTTATTTTTACTAATTTTCTTGATTGTTTTATTCATTTTTATTCATTTCCCTGATTGTTTTGTTTGTTTTTACTCATTTCCTGTCAGGATCTAGTCCTGGTCTTGGACTTCTCCCCTGTCTTGTGTGTATATTTCAGAAAGTGAAAATAATGTAACAAAATAATACAATAAACAAAGTGATCAAACAATGTAAAGTACCGTACAGTATAGTATGACTTTTTAATCCTTCAGGCATATGTATGTGTTACCTTGGCAACAGATGCTCAAGAAAATAAAAGTCTGACATCCAAAAAAAAAAAAAAAACTAGAATATACAAGTGTTTTGTTTTTTCTAACCATATACTTCGGGACCCACTCAGAGCAAGTCCATGACCAACTTTCGGGTCCTGACCCACCAGTTGATAACCACTGATCTATCATACAGATGATGCCATGGTGTAATGAGTGGACACAGTTGAAGATACAGACAGTACATATAGGAGGGTAACAGAGTCATCGCATAAAGACGACTGATAATTAGAGACTATAATCTAATGGAAAAAACACATAGTTGACAAACTAGCCTCTGCTATGGTTAAATAAGAGCTTTATCTGTCATTCAAAGAGCAGAATCAAACAAAATGCAGTCGCACGTACAGTCAACACTCAGCAGATGGCAGAGTTCTCCACCCTGAAAACCCAGAGTGGCTCACAGAGTTCTTCTTACTGTGTGACTGATTTTTATATATATTAATATTAGTGTTTCTTTTTATTATTTTGTGAATTTCTCTCTCGCTCCTCCCCTCCCTCTCAGGTGACAGAGCGTGGAGCAGATTGCCTGCGAGTCTTACTCCAGCTCTGTGCAGGTGTGGGCCTTTTTGCCCTAAACAGATCCTCACGTTTCCAAAACAGTCCTCTGGATGCGCAGGCTTTGGACAGCCAGGTATTCAACTGAAACAGCCGGCTGAATTTATTTTTCCCCCGTCGATGTTCGGGAGGGGCCCACTTATAAATGTTAGTATTTCCAATTTTTCAAGGCTTTCAAAGAGTTTAGTAAAATCCTTCTTTGAGACCTCAGACTGTTCCGCTCTGGTGTCCACTGCACCGACATGCACAATCATCTGTTTTATCCCTTCGTTTTTTGCCAGTTCATCAGGTAGTACTTGTATGATGTCAGAGACCATGGCGCTCAGAAAACTGCTTGTAATGAATCTGTCCATGTTTATAGTAGATATGGCTCCATCTTCAAATACAAAGATATCTCTGACCTTGACTGTGACATTTGGCACAATTTCTGTCCCCCTTTTGCTGCTTTGTTTTGATTTCATGCTCATTTTCTCTTTGCTCATTGTTTTCAGGCACATTTTGCTCTGACAGTGGTAAAAATCTGTTTGCTAGCTTTATTTGAGGAGAGGGTGCATATCTTTCCTTGGTAGCATCAAAATGTCTCTGCTTTGGTCTGGCATTGAGTCGTTCATAATTGTTCTTACAGAGTTTTGGAAATGACACGGTATCAGTTAGCTTTTGATTGTCAGCTGTTCTTTTGGGGAAAGATCTGAAGTTCTTACCGCTGGGTGTGACTGGGAGAGTGCCATGAAGTCCAATCTCAGTTTCTAAGGCAAGAATCCTGTCCAGCAGCACTCTGATTTCTAGTTGATATTTCCGACAGCCTTTGCAACAGTGTGTTTGAATTACTCCATTCGGCACGATGACACAGTTATAGTTGCTGGCTTGTCAGAAAAGTTGTAAAAAGCATAAAAATGATTCCAAAAAGTCTTGGTTCACATGAAAGAAATGAATAAAATCATATCCAAGACACACGGAAAAAAGCAAATTCATTAAAATTGATTTAAAAAGCAGCAGGAGCAGGAAAAGAGATGCCACACCAGGAGAAAAGCAGCAGCAAGGAGCAGTTGATGATGTCACATGATTTTAAAAAACACACCACCGCATAAAACGTTGCATTTTGATATGACTCAGACTTCTCATCACTACACAGAACGTGATGGGGAAATGGTAAATACAGAGATAAAATTTATGTACATCGATCTTCACATGAAAGGCCACTTTTATTGTTTTTAACCTCTGACCTCTGTTACATGATTCTATCTGTATCATTTCAACATTTCCTGGACTCGTTGTCTTGTGACTCAACTTCTGCTTCTGTGCTCAAAAAAATACCTTTGTCACATTTCGGAATGATGATGTTGATCTGAATCTTGATCTGTTGTTGTTTGGTAATAATCCAAAGCGTGATTGGAACAAGGTGATGATTGGAACATGGAAACAGCTGTGATTCTAGGATCTGTTGAAGTCTGAGGCACAAATTCACAGCAGCCCCCCTAGATCCAGCATTCACTAGAGCATCTCAATCTCAACTCTGTTTGACAAAGCTTTCAGTGTTCATCATGTACTTCTTTATATCATTATTTACATTTCATTTGACATGGACAAAGTCATTTAACATAGTTCTAGACCAGGTGTCGACCACCGTTACAATCTGTACTGACATTAATGGACAGAAGTAAACTGAAATAAGTGTATTAGAGTCACAAAAATATTCAAACCCTTTACATATCACATGACATATGACACACGGAGCTGGCAACATATTGACACTAATTTCTTATTATTGTTAATAATAATATTCTATTCAATTCAATCTTTATTTGTATAGCACCAATCATAATTGCCGATTATCTCTAGGCGCTTCACAATTTGAGGCCGAGACCTCATGACTATACAGAGAGTAAACCCAACAGAACCAC
>JAQQAE010011744.1:0-13473 GCA_029823295.1 Pseudamia nigra | reverse complement strand
TGGGCAAATATTGCCACATCAAGATGTGCCACGCTGATAGACTCCTACCCAAAAAGACTGAGTGCTGGAATAAAAGCAAAAGGTGCTGCAACAAAGTATTAGTTTAAGGGTGTGCATATTTATGCAACCAGGTTATTTTAAGTTTTTATTTTTCCCCTTTAAAGGTTTCAGTTTGTTTTTCAAATGCGTTGCACAGGCTATAGGTCACAATAAAGGTGGAAAAAGTTATGAAATTATTTATCTTGGTATCAATTTTTTACACCACAAAAACCTGGCATTTGAACAAGGGTGTGTAAACTTTTGAGATCCACTGTAGGTTTCAGGTGGATGGATGTAATTCACATCCCTCATCCCACATCTTAATGGAAATAATAATAATAATAATAACAATAATAATAATAATAATTGATTGAATTTATATTGTGCTTTTCAAGTCTGCTTCTCAAACCGCTCCATTATTCATTAAGTCCACGTTCACTACTAACAGGGATAGAAAGACTAATTTCAAGTATATGCTTTTCAGAGGCATATATTAAAACACGGAATCATTTCTGGATTATTATATCTACTATCATGATTTAAAATTCCACTGCTAATATATACAACTACAAAGTAATGCAGTTCTGAAACATGTGCGATGTATCAAAGTAATCTACAAGATATCATCTGCACAGTAGATAATCCAGCATACGTTCAGAGGCAGATAAATGTGGGAGGTGCAGCAGTATAGTAACATTTCCAAACGTAGAACACGAGACACGTTTTGTTTAAATCGAAATATCAAGCTACGTGTTGTGCTGCTTTCACATGAAGACCATTTTGTCCAAATCGGGGTGGTTTGGAATGAATACAAACAAAACAGTATTGCTATGTTGTATCAAACACCAGCTCGGTAAATCTCTGCAGAGCTTCCAGAGGTAATAAGATGGCTTCCTGTGTGGCAAAAGAACTGACTATGTGATTTAGGAGTTGAGGTTGCAGATCATATTTGCTCTTTTAGTGACATCTGGAATCGAACCACAAACAGTGACACTGTTGCACACCCTTGTTCACTGGTGGCCACAGGCACTGGTGGGGCCGTGGTCAGCCTTTGCCAGTCTAGAAACACAAAAAACAACCGCTGTTACATCTAGCTACTTTTCAGACACCCACGTCCCCTTAGAAAAAGGCTGTAGCAGCCATGTGTATTGAATTTAGACTGTTCCTGTTCTTATCGGGGTCAGATAAGCTTATTTCACAGACCCTCACCCTCACCTCTATTAGGCCACAACCAGCACCCCATGCTGACACGAGCTCACCTAATCTACTGTTTCCCTGTGTGTTACACAAATGAAAAATCAAGAAAGGCGGTAACTTGTTGATGGAAACATTGTAGCAGCTACAGTTGCAACAATAAAAATGTGCTCTTTAGATCTGTAAAGAAAGCAAAATATCCTTGACATTCCACACAGGGAGTATTTGCAGACTCGGTCACAGTCCTGACTCAAGGTTTTAATATGTCCTTGATCTACAAATTCCCAAAAAACAGGAGTAGACCACTGGCCACAGCTGATTATGCAGGCATCAGTCTAAAATTTGACACAAAGACTTTCCTTTCTAGTGTATGTGAGTTCCAAATATCAGTAATCTGCCTTGATTACTGATAATCCTGCATGAAAAAAATAACATTGGTCAATCCAGTTCACAGTGAAAATCCATATTTGGCTTAGTACATGGTTTTAGTGGCTGCTCCGGGCTAATTATCTAGAAGTTGGGCAGCCACATGCACGGGAGCAACATCTCACAGACTAGTGTGGAGACTCACCAAATATTATGAGTCTGAGGGCCTTTTTCCTACATGAAGCCTTGTAAGAAGCACTCCCCCGACACTGCAGGCTCCTCAGGCTGAAAGCTCTTCAACCAGAAACTGGCAGTACAACAGAGTCGTCATAATTGGTCTCTATTCATTTCTTAGGGATAATCTTCACCCAGGTTTAGCCTTTTCTGTTACTATCATCATTTTTTTCCTAATGTTTACACAAGGTATGTATCGGTTTGCGCTCCTTCTAAGGCTTCCACTCTGGCTGCAGGGCTGTATACCGACGTGTGTGTTTTAGCCTGCGTCTGAGGGTTCTGCTCTTCCAGCATAGCTGCTAGGACTCAAGACCTGAAGTGACAAAGGCTTTGTGAATTTCTGACTCACAGACAACTGTCAACGTTCAATAGGCTGGATTAAGCTGGAGCGTAGAACGAGCGCACCCTGACATGTTGACATGTTCGACTAAGTGCATTTCAAGGTGGATTTAGACTGTTTGCTCCATTGTAGAAGGACATAAGACACACAATTGCTAAATGGAGCTGAGTATTCTTGAGACGGCGGGTGAACTTTACTCCTGCTGTCTGGGCCAAGACCGACACTGTCTTCTTTCTCAGGGTGAGTGAGGCTGCTGTGGATCTTGAGGAGGTTCAGGGGTTTCTGAGAGCTCCGTCCTTAACCAAACAAACACACTGGAATTTCTGCCATTGTTGGCGCAGAAGGCTGAATGACAGGGCTGCATAGCAGAGCAGCATGTCAGCAGAGACGAGTCAGGTCAAAGTGTGACCACCCTTTGTGACACTGCTTAATGTCAACGATAAACATGATAAAAGTTCAAATTTACTGCACATTTTCCAAGGCTGTGTGTTAATAGTAGTTTTTGCTGCCTTTTTCAGTGTAAACACTTAATTCTCTAAAGGAATTACTTTAATACTTCAAACCAAAGTGGAGAATCTGCACTTTATATCTAGGTACACATATTCATTATTAACCAGTTGGTTATAAGCATGCATATACAGAGTATAGATTAGTCATAAAGAACTTATTAGTGCCTTATTGTGCATAACCATCTTTAAAACTGAGTGCAATCTTACCTTAGAAAAAAAAGCGCTTAAAATACTTAGTTATTTTGATGCTACTACGATGTATAATTTTGCCTTCTCCTGAACAAAAAACATGGAATCATAATTCATGTGCAACATCGATAATTACTGAATATAAGCAGTAATTAAGATATTAAGGAAGAGTGTCATTTACTTGCTTAGTTATAGAATATGGTCATTCAGAATATGATAGTATAGTATAAGGATTAGTAATAGTATTCTACTAAGATGAATTTCAAAGACCTACCAGTTCATCAAGAATGTCTACTAATTAAAAGTGTTACCACTTTACACTACTGTAATAAAATACATAGTGTGAATGATTTATAAATCATGTGCTGCATTTTTGGTGGACACAGACACACACATACACGTGACAACGATTGACCTCGCAGTCACTCATGTACAACAACGAACACTCAGTCACTGGACATCATTACTTTAATGGTGACACTCTGCATTCCAGTGTTTCATTACTTTACATATAAATTATGGATAACAAAGCTTTAATGGAAAATTGCACTTCTCTATTTACAACTACTAAAGATGTTGGCCAGGTGATATCAGGCCTGCACTCCCCAGTTTTGGGCTTTAGAGCAGGTCGTCATTAGCTGGCCAACCTGAAAGATGAACCCTGACCCCCTGTGGGACACGGCTGAGGCACAACGGTACGAGAGTCCTGGGCCTGGAGTGACTGGTCAACAACTTAAAACAAGAAAATCATTTTAGTTTGGATAGATTTGTCTTCTTAAAAAAATTACACTTCTTGTGCACGCTCACATTCTGTGCATAAAATAACAGACCAGAGAGGAAATGGAGGGTAAAAAGCAAACAGACATTACAGTTACACTGATGGCCTCAATGACTTCCCTCATGCTGCCGTGGGCCCACCCTGGGGTCTCTGAAGTGGCTCGTTAAGCACAGGAACATAGACTCAATTACCCTGGGCAAACACGCTGTTGCTGCACAGTCCTGTGTAAGTTGGCGGCGTGGCTCGGTCCAGACTCCTGCCACCCTTCCGCCCTCCACCTTAAGACCCTGGGCCCCTACCGTGCAGCGCAGCAGCATGTGAGCCCTGTGTGCTTCAAGTGATAGAGTCAAGCTGTTCCTGCTGAGCGGAGGTCAGGGTCCTTCAGTCAGCACCTCGGCCTGAACAGAGCACACAGGAATCCCCCATCCCTCCCTAACTGGGCTGAAACTCAGCTCTCTCGCTTCTCCGGCCCAGGTCCAAATAAACCTGGTAGTTCGTTCCCTCTCTCTCTTTCTGTTTTCCACTCTCCATCTCCTGGCATGCTGTCACTCCCCTCATCAGAATCATTAATCAGACTGGGCAGATTAGCCTTCAAATAAAAATAAACTACATCCAGCAGCCTTTCTGGTCGCCCACTTTTGTAGGAACCCATTTTATTGACAGTCCTCCTTTCCTACTTAATAAATCCACAGTGAGTTGAAGATGTCCAGTTCAGCCAGTGGATTGAACATTTGTGCACTTTGGCAAACTGACAGCCTCCGTTTCTGTTTTATTGATGTAAACAAACTGCCTTATCTTTGAAGGTGATGACTTTTCAAGTCTAACCTTCTAGCCATTTAAATACACAGCAGATAACCCTTATCAGTTTGGCCCCAATAAAGCCAGTCTGCTTTCCACCATCATCCAAATGCACATATCTTTTATACGGATTAAAGGGATTAAATGTGCAGCCTGAATGTGTTCAGGCTTAGGTTTTAACCAGTGACTCCTTCATCCAGTCTTCTTTTCTTGGATCAGCAAAATGAAAAATGGAAGGCAATAGTGCCACCTTTAGGTAAGGCTGAGTAGTACAGCTCATTCTGGCGGGGAGCACTGCCCTGCTCCATTTGCTGTGGCATCCACACAGCTCTTGACAGCACATGCTTGTACTCAACTGTATTCTTTTGGGCACTGGGAGAGAGCAGGGCATGGTGAGAAGAGGACGGACTCTGGGATCTGCTGGACTTGCACAGGGCCCTAAACAGGTCTTTGCTGGCTGACTGACAGGCAGCCCGCTGACTGTTTGTGTGTGTCCATGGGAAATGGGGCGGTGTCGCTGTGCCGACGGCCCTGGGGCCATCCATCAGTGTCATGGGGGGTGTGGGGTTGTGGGGGTGTATGGTATGTGTCTCGTCCAAGACTAATGGACAGGAAGTACAGCCGGAGAAACAACAATATTTGCAGAATATATATTCAGAAAAAAGTTTGGGCCAGGTCTACGTTTCTTGTATGATTTCAGCAAAACCCTGAGCACAGGCCTTAATCCTGATTGATGAGCCTGTTTATTTAAAAGACGCTTGCTTTGTGGCCAGAACTTTTGCTAACCTGCTCTATAGCCTGGTGGTTTAGAGCACGGACATAGAACTTGCATGTTTGGGGATAAGCATGTATTACATGATGTATCATTGACAATAACCTGGGAAATCAGTGATTCTAAAGCCATATGGAGGGGGAAAGGCATAAAGAGAGAGAGAAGACTCATGTGCAACGAACTTCTTTCTCCGGTCACTCAGAGACCCTGCGTGTGCATGACCATTCTCAGGCCAAGGTGCTTTAACCTCAGCAGCCAGTGACCGTGGCATCCAATCCAGAGCGCTTTGTGATGTGGACTTTAATCAGCTCCTCAGCACAGGTCGGGTGGATGCCTACTGTCTTCAACAGGTTTGAGTATGTTGCACCACAACTAATAAACACAAATACACAGACAAGTCAGTACCATGTAATAGCTTAAATATGTGTAAATGTGTATCACTTTGTAAAAGTATGTTTCAGTAAGTTACATTTAAGACTGCAACATCATGCCTATTCTGTTCTCAAAACAGATTACAGTGAATTTGCACATAACATGTATTACATCAAATTAACCTTAGCATACAATTTTGTTTCTATTTGTGCTTATTGGTTCCATGTAGGTTTAATTTTCTTATTTTGCTACAGTTCAAAGGCATGAAATATCATTATATTTAATTACATCAATGTCACTGGACAAAGGCAAAAATAATACAGATAGTTCATAATTGGAACATAACACCAAAACTACCTTAGATAAAATACAAAATGATTGTATCAAACTCACTTTAAGCCCAAAGCAAACCCTTGAGTGACTTCTCCTGCATTTGGACCTGTGAAGTGTAGACCCAGAATCTTTTGGTCACCACCCCGCTCACATACAACCTGAAAAAACAAAAATAAAACAAATGAGATTTCAGTGAAAAAAGGTGTTATTGGTTGGAATGAATCACAAACTTATTTTTCAGCGTACAACATTCTGATCTGCACCCAGTGTAGTTACAAAGAGCACAGAGCAGACCCACTAAGACACACAAACAAATCAGAGGATGCAAGCACTACGCGACTGTTTCAATTCAACAATAAATCTTTCTAAGCGTTGCATTTCTGTCTTGCTCCTACACTGACCAAATGTGTACGTATTCGACAGAATAAAAATGACTAATATACACAGTATAATCAAAGTAAACTAAAACATACATATCAGAAGTCTGAAGTTAAACCATACCTTTAAGTAACACTGGCTGGCTTCGCGCTCTGCAACGGTGAATTCCAGAGGCTTATAGAAAGCATGAAACACCTTATATGGAAACACAAAGGATAAATAATAAGGAGGAGAAATAATAGAAAAAGTCATTGTGGTCATCATTGGTAGGCATTTACTTATTTGCATTAAACTATGGCATCCTTTCACTAATAACACAAGGCAGGCAAATAATACGCTTTTAAAATTTTAAATAAAAATGCTTCACACAGATTCAGACTATTCATTTTTTTCCAAATACAATTAGGTGAAACCGTTCTCTGTGGCCACTTAAATACTGAAACCTCTATGTTAGTTTCACATTATGTTTGTGCTGTCTGATTACATGCCTGTATTTACAAAGCTGGTGAAAGCTGAACATGAAATCCAAAATCAACTTCTTCACCCGCAACGGGTTTCCAACCTGTACTGAAGACATGGGTATGACTGTGTTTTATTCGACAACCAACGTGCTGACACAAGTTGCGAGGGCTGTGCAGCTGTTGGGGGCCGGTGTTGCAGCTCCTCCTCAGATCTAAGCGCACCTGTCATCACCCCATACACACCTCAATCAGGCCTCCTGCTCACCTGTCAGTCACAGCGAGGAGCCCCACCTTGCTGGCAAAACCGTTTATCGGCAGCCTCGTGCAGGTGTTGGCTAGTATCTGGCACGCTGCTCATGTACACAGGCACATATATGTGTGTTGAGGGGTTTGTTACAATTCCCTCTGACACCATGTGCACCTTTATCTATAGTACGTCTCATTTAAGTTAATTTCTGTGACAAACTTGAAGGAAATGTTTGTTTTTTTCCCAATTCACACTGTGTTTTAAGCTTCCTATTGAGTCAGAAAATTGTTGTCATGTAAAAAAGTGTAAATAAAATTAAAAGAAGACCTGGGACACATCTTACCTCTATGCTGTCCTTCCCGTGTCTTTTTTCAGCCTCTGCCTCAGACAAACCGACACAGCCGTACTCAAGAGGAGTAAACACAGTCGTAGGTACCTGGTAAAAACAAGTACACATAGAACTATAGACCAAATTCTTTTCTGTATGCATTCAGGTTTCTTTGCTTCACTGCTACAAACATGCATATTTCAATATGGAATAGTTCAACTTTTAATTTGTATACCATAAATGAGTGTACAATGGTACATATTGTTGTCTGGTTGTTGTTACTATATTCAGTACTAAATGAGGTTAAACACATCAATAAAATAGAACTTCCATTAGACGTGCAGATGGATGAGTGTGAATGTGGTCATGTTAGTGATGATGATTAATCATTCTTCATTAACATGATTAATAATCATGCTGATAATCAACAATGATGACTTTTTGGGGAAACAGTGGTTTGTTTATGCTATAAGTCATGGGATGTACAGTAAGATGGAGGTGGGGTGCAAATGAGACTGACTGCAAAACACCAAAAAAAAACGGCTCCATTTGGCCTCAAATGAAACAAAACAATAGGGTGTGGAAACAATGAGGTAACGATAAGTCTCTCAGAGTGTGTTCGTGTGTATGAGTGTATCTTACATTGTCGTAGTTCATGAGTTCGGTGCTCTGACCAGTTAGTCTGCGGGCAAGGAGCTTTCCTGCTTTAATGGCAGTTGGGGTCAATTCAGGACGACCCTGAAACCAGAAGATTTTATAATCTTAAGTATCATGGTATTTTACTGTAACCTATTTTTTTCCTTCCTTATATAAATACACAATTAAGTTAGACATTTGGAAAAAAATAATAAATACTATACTTATTCTGAACAAGAGAAGTTATATTAACACCATTATTTTGGCCCTTTCTACTTAAAAATATGTGACAAAATTCTAGATATTTAAATGACACACATGAAGCTGGTGAACCGCAAGTCAGTGTCATTGAGCAGCAAGTGCATTTAACATTTAAAATATCTAATGCACTTAAAAAAAAATGTTTCTGTTTTAGTGTCAACTTGATTGTTCAGGATGTGTGCCAAACACTTGCATGCACACACGCACAACTGAACAGTGCAGGAAACAGTAAGGCTGGAGGGCAATTCTAAAGGCATGACTTAAACCTGTTAGATCACCACCGCACATCCTGCTGTCCAAAACACGTCCGCATGTATGTGCATCTTTGCTATCGTGCGTTAGTAAGTGTTTACACACCAGACAGGGTGTGTCATTAAAAAGCATTTCTTGGCGCCTATGCTAATCAAAAATTTGAAAATTGAAAAAAATAAATAAATAAATAGAAACACACAAAAAAGCAGCAATGTGTTGGACAAATTGATGGAGATATCAAGCCTCCCCCTTAGGAAAAAAAGCGTCCTGCTGCAGTGAAAAGCTGACAGACAGACTGGGGCAAAGTACGACTCATCAAAGCAAGCCGTCAGTCAAAAAGAGCGTCTGTGTGTGTGTCTCATGAGGCCTGGGAGGCAGGAAGGAAGCACACAGCTGGGTTTGGAGAAAAAACAACACCGACATTACATGCAGTAGGAATAACTAGTAATAACACGGCATGTTGTATTTTGAATGCCAATGATGATATGTCGGTGAGAAGGAACAGCTTCACACAGTCTTTTGCCAATTCTCTGATACACCACTTTGCAATAACAGATATAATATCATGTTAGTCTCACTTTGAGGATAATGACCATGCAGTTTAATTTTTTTTGTATGCATGTGTTTCTTCCCTGCTGTCATCATGGACTGGCTCCCGGAGGGTTCTTCTCTGTAAAGCATTTTAAACCCATGGTCTTAATTTGTTTCTCTGTTGTGATTGTTGGTAAAGTGATAAAATTGAATGGAATTGAATTTTCTAACGCAGTTTTCTTCTTTGGCCTTCCTTTCTACATATGACAGACTGCAAAACCTCAGGACTTCTTCAATACAAATGTATGTTGCGTTTTTCATGTAAGAAATGAGTTTGTATTGTAAATAACTATCACTTTTTAACCTCAATATGGGATGACACACAGTGCTTGACAGATTTATTAGATCACCAGCTAATTAATGAATTTCCTAAACGAGAAAAATGTAGTTCACTTGAGTTCAATTCAATTCAGTTAAATTCAGTTTAATTAAATTCAATGTAATTCAATTCAAAGTTTGCGCCACAACTGCCCAGAGTAATGATCAAAATCATTTTCATGTTTCTGTAATGGTTAATCCACTAGTACCGGTATGCACAAACTCTTTAATTAAAATGCTATGTTAAATATAAGGGGCAACGACTGGGGCTGTTCAGTGAGGCCAATGCGGAAGTAACTTTAAGTTGTAATCCCACCGTTTGGCCGCTGGGGAACCAATCATCTGGCTCCAAGAAGGTTTTTTCCCCATAGAGATACATTGGACTTCTATCTGAAAATACTAAGCAAATAAATTTTTCTCCTGGGTCACCATGGTCTAAAACATCTTATTTGGACCCTTTAATAAGTAACGTGGTGGCTCATCTTTAACTTTTTGCTTCATTATTAAGACATTACAGCAAATAATCCAACAAACCACTGCCGTACTGGGGTTTGAGTGACATGTTGCTATAGTAGCAGCTTGCTACTGAAGTCAGACGAATTCAGACCTTCATATCTTCAATTTATTCTATATGGGCATAATTATACATGAGATATGCTCGACTGCAGCTGTGGGTAAGTGTTTACACTAACAACACAGTAATATGACTTTGTTTGACACTGTGTGGTGAAGTTTTACCTCATCAGTAAGCTAGCGACTAATATGAGCTTCCCACGAGTCCCCTGACATGAACGCTTTGTAAGCACCACTGCCATTCATCCAAATATTGTTACTTCCTGTTTTTGGCTCCAATATGCTGTCCAGGAAGTGAAAACCTGATTGGCCTCAAAACGGCCCTTCAGAAACGAATGGGTGACGTCATGGTCACTTCGTCCAGTAATATATACAGTCTATGGTTAAATACTGAAATACAATTAATGTTGTTAATAATGTTGTTATCCATAAATTTTAAAATTTACTGTTTTACCAAAAAAGCTGAATAGAATAGGGTGTTGTTATTTTTTGAATAAGATGGCACATCACAGTTATTTACTTGCATTCCTGGACAGAAAAATGAGTTTTATTGATGAAATGTTATACTTGATTTATTTCTCCCTTCTCAGAGAAGTCCAGTGTGCCGGCTCAAGTCTGGGCATTAAAAACATAAATTCAGTTTGAAATCCCTCACTCCTGTTCAAAATGGTAAAACACAGAGAACTCACTGAAAATCAAAGAGTCTGCATTTGTGCACTTCATGATGCTGGGTGGTCTGTGAGACAAATAGTACGGTACAGGTGGTCTAGTAAACTTGTTATGGCCCTTTTTTGAGGGATGAAAGCACTGAACTGTCTGTGTCATCAATTAAACTACTGTATCCATCATAAAACTTTTTAATATTGTTTGACTAAATAGCTTTTAGCTCTGAAATAAGGAATCATTTGGAATTTGGTTATCTGCAATACTTAAAAAGGTCTTGTAATTATTTTTTCATGTAAAAATAATTCATTTTGCGGTACAGTTCAGTGACAATATATTATCTGACTATTTGTTGCTGTTTCTAGTTTTCACCTACTTTAGTGGTTTATAATTGTACACTACATTATGACCCTGATGTACAATACAGTGTCTTTGTTCAAGTTTAGTTACATTCTTATTTGGTAAGACCTTGGCATGATTGTTTATTAGACTGAACAATGACTTGTGTCTATCATCACCTTTTGTTGCTTTTTTATTCTTCGCCACTTAGACAACACAGTGAACAAGAAAATCTACTTTTAATTAGTGGTTATCCCACTAAACCAACAACAAGACAAAATATGAAAAGCATTTATAGTAACTGATGGGTGCAGACACATGTGCTCCCAGTAGATTTTTTATAGACTACATTCAAAAAGGTAAGAATGACAACGGCCATGTCTGCATACCTCACCAATGTCACCGACGGCGTAGACGTTTGGCACCGAGGTAGATTCATCCTCCCCCACAATTATCTTTCCTGTCTCCTTGTTGATCTGCACGCCAAGCTTTTCAAGGCCTAGTGCTTTGGTTTCAGGGGCTCTACCTGGAAGTGGACAGCACAAGGACAATGTAGCATTCAAATTCGAGACAGGGTTGCTTGGGAAAGTACTGGGAAAAAAAATCTCCATGCAGTAATCAAATGGTGTATGTATCATTTCTTATCCAACATGGTTAAGTATGTATTAAGGAAATATAGACCTTATTGAAAAGGTCCAGATAACATAAAGAGGTAAATCATAGATAAAATAAGCAAAGGGCCACACATTAGAGAGTATACATGGCAGATTACTTTAGAGTATTACTCTTAATATAACAATATGTGCTTTTGACATTTTTGAATGTTGATACTTTTGGTTCTAAACATCATAATTCAGTCAATGTCTTTTTTGAAGTACCCATCACAATTCTGATTCTGTCAACCTTTCACTTGAGGTGAATGAAAGTCAACTTGAGGCCTATTTCGGTCCACTCTAGATGTAAACAGTGCAATTTAATGAAAACAAGTTTAACAGCATCCAAGGCGTGTCGTTTTTTCTTCCATCGACTGGACTGGAAATTTGGTTGAAAACGTTTCGCCACCCATCCGGGAAGCTTCTTCAGTTCAGTGAACTTGGATACTATGACCTGGATGACTGAGAATCTTCACAGACAAGTTTAACAGCATCACTTATTTGACACAAAATTATGTAACACATTGCTTTCCTGTGGCAGGTTTTGATTCTCCCTTAGGACATTACAGACTGGATTGATATGTCCAGGGGCTGACTCTGGCCCTCAGGATGTACTGTATTTTGCTCATGTGTACAACAATAAGCCTACTTGGAATTGGAATTAATTAGAACCTGAAATAAGACCTGGAACTGAAGGAGCTGGTCTCAGTAAATGCGTTCAAACAATCTTTAAATGACTTAGAGGGAATAACTTCTGGATGTACAGTAGATGCTTTGTTTGACTGATACATTGCATTTGGCACTTCTGTTGCTTTCATGTCTTTCTATGGATGTTTGCTTGAAATCCTGTCTGTCTTTGGAAGTCTCTTGATTTTTAATCTCAAATGTTCCTTTTCTCAGTCAAAAAAAGTGAAGAAAACATCAAAAAATCTACAAAAAAAAAAAAATCAGTGTTAAAACATCAGTTACCCAAGACAACATCTGGCCACAGAGCAGGACAATCTGATGAGCAGTAGTAAAAGGACTTCCTATCAAATCTACAGGACACCCCAAGGTGTGATTTCTGACACTTCCTGGGTCAACAGTTGACTGATGCTGTCGACACGGTCTCCATAGTGATGGAGCATGGACCATGCTCTCCCCCTCCTCCCTGCTGCTCCTCACAACCTGCCTGGGTAGCATAATAAACACCCGGCCCTGAGGTACCCATGTAGATACTATCGGACAGCAAAAATAACAAACCCCTGAGACCCTTTTCCTGGCTGGAGCCACTCTCTCCTCCTCCTCTCAGGCCAGAGGGCTACAGGGACCTGTCTAATACTCTGCAACATGGGTGGCTGAAGGGTAGGAAAACGACAGAGAGGAAGACGTATTCCCAAATGCGTGACTAATATATGTTTTCTTGTCTTCCAAAACAGTGAAATACACTGCCTGGCCAAAAAAAAGGTCACCACCTGGATTTAACTAAGCAAATACGTACGAGCCTCCCATTGGATCATTTCTATATGCGTGGTTATGTTTCAGCTGGCAACAAGTGACCTAAGGATAGTGGGGAACCATCATCTTCGAAGAAAAAATGTGGTTTGAAAAAAATCTTGAATAATCATGACTAGTAATCTCTTAAATGTTTGGTGAAATCAAATTGTAAAAAAACAACAGTATAACTCAGGACTATGTTTAATAGTGAAAGTAAAAGAATTTCCTGTCATGTGCTGTTGAAGACTTTGCACAGTGGTCAGACTCTCCCATCATCAATTCAAGATCTTGGCAAAAAATGAATGCAACTCTGGACGTAAATAAATGTTGAGGCATTGCAGAAGCTTATTGAATCAATGTCACAGCAAATGTG
>JAQQAE010011743.1:0-13473 GCA_029823295.1 Pseudamia nigra | reverse complement strand
CATAGTCTGGCGAGGGGAGCGACAAATACATTGGAGCAACTTGTATTTTGAATAAATTCGACTATAGGGTGTTTGACCCACTGACAGCCGCTAGAGGAGGCGAGCTGTGGGCTCTCCCTTCTGTGGCCGTGCACCTGGCGCGCGTTTCCCAAACAGATACGACCTGTTCTGCAGAGCGACTAATACACGTTTTTTCTTCTTCATTATGCATTTTTTGGCTTGTGCAACTAACCTACTGGAGCGACATATCACCCGGAAAATACGGTATATGTATATGAAATGTATATGTATATTCGGTATATGACAATAAATAAATCAACTTAATCTGTAAAGACAAATGATGCCAAATATGCAAACAGGTTAGACAAGATGAATGAAGATGCAACGTGTCAAAGGATACAAAAAAACACAAATTCCATAATATACAAAATGTCATAAATGGCATAAATGATGCAAAAAGGCAAAATATTATAAAAGACAAAATGTCAGAATGACAAAGATGCAAAATGACAGTGACAGAGTGATTTTGATATTTACTGGGTTTTTTTCTTTTCGATTTACATTTTAATTATTGGAATAAATCAAATTTGTGCCATTTCACGTCTTAGCCAGGAACATTGAAACATATTCGAGAGATTTCTCTTAAAATTAAATCAAAATAAATCCTTAAGACAAAACAGAAATATACACGATAACATAAAGTAACTATTGTTATACCACCATAGCTACTGGTGAATGACTGAATGATGTTTACAACAAATGCCATGCTTTTTTATTTGGTATGTTTACTGTTGATAATGTTTTAAACAGGAATGGCAGGGAGGTAAGCTGATACAGTGATGGCTGCTGAATACTGGCAGCCATGTGTAGAATGGCAGCAATGGCAGCTGCACCTGGGAGACTACCAGGCTAGATTCAAAGAGTCCAGTCGCAGCGCTGCCTCACATCGTTCATTATTCAGGAGAACAGGAGGAGAGACTGGGAACCTCAAAACACACACCACCACCACCACATTACAGTCAGAGGGACAATATAAAGTGACAACCAGAGACACGTGTACAGTGAAGACCATTGTAAGATTTTACACAAACACAAAGATACAGAGAAGACGAAGGTACGACCTGTGCTTTATCGTGACTGCGGCATTTGCTCCTGCACATTACAGCTGGAATTAAAAGCAGTCACCGTCACGCACTGACTAGGACTGCAACTCTGCACGCACGCACACACACACACCCCCACACACACACACACACCTGATACTTCACTCTCTTTGTCTGCAGGTTATTTTGGGCCTAGTAGATAAAACAAACTAGATATGGTGACATGTATGAAAAGTTTATAACTGTGTCACTATTAACATATTTGTTACAGACTGAAATTTGAAGAAACCATCCAGTAAAGAGTATAATGCAACTATTATTAGCACTAATGCAACTGCTACTGGAGTCCACACACATGGTTGCCAAAGAAACATTATTCCTCAATTAGAAATATTAAATAAAAACACCATACAAACATAAAATACAAAAATTATAATAGTAAGAATTAAAAAATACAAATGTAATTTGTGACTTTCCTTCTACAGGATTTATCACCATACAGCAGAAGTTGTGTTTTTTCTATTTACCACCTTATACTGTAGATCTGGATTTAAATCTCAGCCTTCAGATATGATATCATTGTACATGTTGGTGTCCTCATTACCTTACAATAGTCATTTTAAATTATTAGATATAAAATAGAAAATACTGTATAAGGAAAATGGATCAAAAGGAAAAAGAAAAGACACAACAGGACGAAAATGGTGTCAAAATGTCATGAAAGACATGACAAGGCTAAAATAAACATCACACACCAAAATGTAGAGACATGACTAGAGCTGCAATGATTAATCAGTTAGTACATCCCTCATTCCAAAAAGGTTGGGATTCATCTGACCAGGGAACATTTCCATTTTCCGTTTTCCATTTAGCCTTAGACTATTTTACATGAGCCTTGGTCCAGATCAGACGGTGGTGTTTATGCATCGTGTTCATACATTTCTTCTTTACATGATGCAGTTTAACTTGTATTTGTGGATTACACCATGGCAGTGATTTCTATAAGTGTTCCCAATCTCATGCAGTGATTTCCAGTAGAGAATCATGTTAGTTTTTAATGCAGTTCCACCTGAGGGCCTGAAGATCACCAGCATCCAGTTTTGACCTTCGACCTTCATCCTGATTCTCTGAATCTGTTGATGATATTATACACTATAGATGGAGGATCTTCAGAGTCTGAGACATTTTACATTGAGGAACATTTTTCTGAAATTGTTCCACAATTTTTAGACACAGTTTGGGTCAGATAGATGAACCTCTGTCCATCTTTACACACGAGAGGCTCCGTCTCTATAAAATGTTCCTTTCACGTTACTGACCTGTTACCAGTTATTTACTTGTCAAATGCTCCTCCAGTTGTCTTTGATTTGTGCCAATTACTTCTCCAGCCTCTTGTTGTCCCTGTTCCAACGTTTTTGTATTGTATTGCTGTCATCACATTCAAAATGTTCTAATATTTTCCATGAAAATGTAAAATGTCTCAGTTTCAACATCTGATATGTTGCTTATGTTCTATTAGGAATAAAATATGGGTTTATGAGATATGAAAGTGTTATGACCTCCTGGTCATTATGTGTGTATGATGTGCATTTTCTATGCAGTGCTCCCTCCATACCTGAGGGGGGTGCATTTCACTTCTCTGTTTATGTTTCAGGAAGTGGATGTGCTGAGAGAATGGCGCGAAAATTGAATATAAAATGACATCATCAGATGACAGCACCAGGCTTGTCTCATCTTAATTACCAACCTTTGCTTTGTGATGGATTTGACTGTGATTTGGTTTAGACTCAGATTGGCTTTTGACTCTGCATTTTGTATTTTTGGATTGGACTTTGTATGACTGATTTTTAAAAATAATTCTGTAAATATATATTTTGTACATAATCACATTGTAAATTCTGCAGTCCTGGTGGTGGTAGGTTTGAGGACCTGTTTTATTTGTGCACTGTTTTCTCCTGGTAATGTTTAGCGAATTCAGATAAGAGGGCTGTATTTTGTTTCCTACTTTAGTTCTGTTAGGTCATTTAGGTCACTATTTAGTAATGTGGGTGAAGGGGTGTTCTGTTTGTTATATTGGATGTGCTCATCCTGTCGTATTTACCATTTGTGAAAATAAATTTATTACCTGGATTGCACTCTATGTGCACACTAGTCCTCCTTGGGAGTGGGAATCAGGGAAGTCTCATTCTACTATATGTTACGCGCAGTCCCCCCTAGGCCAGCTGTAACAAAAGTCATTGCATTCTGATTTTATTTACATCTAAATTTTTTTGGAAATGGGGTTCAAAATGATTATTAAATTAATTGCCTATTGGTAACTAAGGGTTGTTTGATTGTTGAATGATCCCAAAACGTGACTGAATGAATTAGACTGGAAACATTAAGGTTAAACCTGCTCTGAAATAAAGGTTTTGTCCCTGATTGGAGGTGTTTAGTATTTATTTTGTATTTCTCACTACAGACTACATGTGCCTACAGGAAATGGAAACATTTATTTCAAATGGTTGCAGAATATAAACTGTCAAAATATGACTCAGTAAGTTATTCCTAAAGACGCAAATCAGAAATAGGAGGTTCTCCACTTCCTCTTTTGCTTTAAATTCTCTTGTATTTTCTTAGAATTGACATCAAACTACACCCAGCATCAGTGTCTTCTAAATGTGCTGATGTAATGAGTGGAACACTGAGAAGAATGTCACTGTATTTAGATAAATAGTACCACTCAGTCACACATTTACACTGGCAATGCAGCATATATGATCATGTTATGTGAAAGGAAAAAAAACGGTAATGCGGAGAAATGACAATGTACAACTGTCCTAATAAAGCAATAAACCATTTTTCTATTTATTCTGTTGATACTTTTGTTACTTTATTGGTCATTGTTGTTCATTTTGGTTATAATTCTGCTCATTTTTGTTGATTTTGCTGAATTTTTAGTGGCCATGTTGTTAACATTTGTTACTTTTTTCATGTTCTTCCTCTTTTTTTAGTGTTGTACCCTCACTCTTTCACTGCTTTTACTGGGAAGTGGTTTTGCCTCCTTTAATCTTCTTTTATCTCTCTCTACTCTTGTTTAAATTTCATATACTCTCTCTCTCTCTCCACCCTCCTTCTCTTTCCCACTATCTTATTATTGTACTGTATTTGCACCTACACTATGAGTCAAAAGTTTGGAGCCACCCCAGATATTTGAATATGTATGTCAAACTCCGTTGAAGTTTCACTTTTTCTCAGAACGGTCAGTGGTTGTCACAAACTGTTTTTCCACTAATACCAAAAGTTTAGAGTCATATACACTTATTTGCCAATTTAAAATTTGAATTGTGAATTGAAATATCCCTTCTTCACATATAAATATTGTTTTTTGTTTGCATGAAAAAATGGCCAGTTTGACATATATGTTAAAAAATCTGGGGTGGCCCCAAATTTTTTACTGGTCGTGTATTTCTATTGGCTTATTGTTTCACTCTGTTGTTTGGTGGAGTTCTTATGGATGAAATTGCTACATGAGCGTCGTTTTTGCTTTGTTGTCAAAGCATGTCTGAACTTTTAAAAGGCTCAATATAAGTCATTACAAGTATTATTATTATTATTATTAATATACGTTATTAATGCTTTCAGTAATAGTTAACGGGGTGAATCCAGGATGTTTTTTTTTTAAATCACTGGCTTTAACAATACAAGCATATTTTGACATTTTCAGTAACACCGGTAACATTTCAGCACTATTGAAGACGGGGCATTTATGCTGCCCTTCAGTTTGATGCAAATCCAAATGAATATGAAAGAAACAAAAAGGACCAGAGACTTGACTTGAATCTACCATCTGAGATAATGGATAGTAAATGAATAGTTTTGAAGTATGTGTGATATTTTTAATGTATATTCAGTTGAATATGTTGGATTTTGGTCAGGATCAGATCTGTGTTGTACTGATTGACATACTAGTTTTTAATATTTTCATAAGCCTGCAGAAATTGCACATATAAAATAGACTTGTGTCTGGTGGCAGATTAAAGTAACACTCAGCAGGTTTTAAAGGTTTTCTGAGCTTGTTTATTGTTTGAGAGACAAACAAATCTGTGCACTTTCTGGATAAATCATCAACTTAACCGAAACTGAAATGGGAAAACTGGCATTTTCATCAAAATGTGCAGCCATAAAATGCAGCTTTTGAATCTTTCTGATAAGAGGACAAACAGTATTGTTTGAAGCTGTGAGGCAGAAAGACAGCAGCGCTACAGGATCTATTTATTTTGTCCTGAAAACCCATGGGTGGATGCAGTCATGTGATGTGGTAATGAAAGTAGATAAGAGGAAGAGAGGGCCGGCTCACTTCTGCCTTCATTCCCATGTCTAACGCAATCGTGTATCTTACAAGCCCATCTGCTTCCATGTGCACTGTTTTTATGTTTGGGATAGTGTGCTGGCTCTGACTCAACTGTTCTGTAGTTAAAGACGTGAACTGATCATGTTCGACCTGACCTCTTCATCAGTCTGTGTCAAGACATTATTCAAGACATTGTCCTTTACACAGCAGTTGATTCACACCTGTATGTTTAATCATGTAAAGCTGCTTCTCCCAAATGTAGGGTCATGGCCCGAATTTGGTTGTGAAGCCTTTTCTTTGTTGTTTTTTAAATCACTAATTTTTTTAATGTGTTTTTGCAAATGTTGTTTGGTATGTTAGTGAACATTGTCTGGATTACTGTGTTTGATCTCTGTGAATGACCTTATTCATTTGTCCCCATTTTATTGTTTATTTTACTGTACTTCACTTTCATTTAATCAACCATTTGTTTTTAATATGTGCGACATAAATAAAATTGATTGGATTCATTGCTTTGAAGAACTTTGTGTTCACTTTGTTGATTTTGGTTCATTGTCTTGAACACTCTGTTGTCTTCATTTATATTTTGGTCATGTTGTCGATATTATGCTCTGTTTCTTATTTTGTTCACTTATGTTCATTGTGTTTACTAATTTGTTGATTCTGTGTTTACTTTGACTATGTCGTTCATTTTTGTTCACTGGCTTTTCTTCTTTTCTGAGTGTTCATGATTATTTTGTACATTGACATTCATTTTTAGTGTTTTTAATTTTGGTCATTTTTTATCATTTCCTTGATTTTTTTTATTATTTTGTCAATTTTGAATATTTTCTTATTTTGTTCATTTTATTTTCTGGGTTTGACATTATGTTTAAATAGTAAAAAGATAAAAATGCTCTGTCATATAGACACGTTACACCACATACTGCACCATTATACAGCATACTGTACTGTTATACCTCATACTGTACCGTTATCCTGCATACTGTACTGTTATAATACCTGCTGTACAGTTATAGTACATATTGTACTGCTATACTATATACTGTAGCTTTAAGATGAGACTTTATTTATCCCACACTGGGGAAATTCCTTTGTAACAGCAGCATACAGCGTTGACACATAGAATAAATAATAGTGTACACACGCAAGTGCAAGTAAATTATACCACATCTACACATCCAGAGAATAAGAAATAAGGGGCATCAAAGAAGAAAGTATTGCACTCAAGATGGATTATGTACAAATTGCACAGAATCATTTACAGATGGGATTATTTACACAATACAATGGTTAAAGTGCAGAGAATAACAGGCTTATATTTAAAATTGCACAGCTCAACTGAGGAAGAGTAGAGAGTCATATGAATATGAATGAGTGTGTGCTTGTTTTTATGAGTGTGGAGAGTATAATGTCCATATGATATCAGTGTGTGGAGTTGTACAGTCTGATGACTGTGGGGAGGAATGACCTGCAATAATGCTACTTCCTGCACTGTGGATGTAACAGTCTACAGCTGAAAGAGCTGCTCAGTGCCTCCACTTTGTGGTGCAGTGGGTGGGAGGTGTTGTCCATGATGGATGTCAGTCAGCTTGGCTAACATCCTTCTGTCCATCACCTCCTCGATGGAGTCCAGTGGGCAGCCTAGGACAGAGCTGGCTCTCTTAACCAGTTTGTTCATTTTTTTCCGGTCTCTGTCTGTGCTGCCCCTCACCAAACACACGATGGCATAAAAGACTGCAGAGGCCACAACAGTGTCATAAAAGGTCCGGTGCAGTGCCCTGCTCACGTTAGAGGACCTCAGTGGGTGGAGGCAACTCTGGCCCTTTTTGCAGAGGGCATTAGTATTGTCCAACCAATCCAGTTTGGTATTTAACTAACTGGACTTTAACTACCCTGTTCACTTCAATGAGTCCACTATCTCAATATCTGAACCTTGGATATTCACCGGTGTGTGTGGTGGAGATGTCCGGCAGAAGTCTCCTTCGTGTTTAAGTGTAGATGTTCAGTTCACACCAGTCGACAAAGTCTGTGATGACTCCCAAGTATTCCTGTTCGTTCCCCTGAGACACAGCCCACAACTGCAGTGTCATCGGAGAACTTCTGAAGATGGCAGTGGTTGGAGTTGTGTCTAAAGTCCGACATGTAAATGGAGAACAGGAAGGGAACAAGGACCATATCCTGGGGAGCCCCTCTGGTGCAGGCTACCACATCCGACGTACAGTCGCATAGCCTGACATACTGTGCTCTGTCTGTGAGGTAGTCAATAGTCTATGCAGTCAGGTGATGGTCCACTCCTGCCTCCTCAGCAGTGCTGGCTGAATAGTGCTGTAAGCACTATATACTGCATACTGTACCGTTAAACCGTATACTGTACCATTACACTGTATACTGTACCGATTTACTACACACTATACTGTTACACTACATACTGTACCGATATACTATGTACTGTACCATTACACCACATAGTGTCCCATAAAATCCATACTGTAGCGTTACATCACATACTATAAACCACTTAGCGTACCATTATACTACATACTTTACCATTATATTACAGACTTAACTCCCAGACCACTGGGTTTTTAAAGCTGAACTACAGCAGGATCCTGCTTCACTCTGTCTGCTGCTCTTATCTAACTCACTGCAGTCAATTCAATCAGTGTCACAAAGGCAGTGACTTAACCCAAACACATTCCAAGCAAAGAGACACTGAGGTCATGTATGTCTAGTTAGTGAAACAGAGGAAACAGACAAAACTAGAAAGTACTCAGAGTGCAGACCTCTGTCAACCAGCTCAAAATGTGATTTGCATCCAAAAATAATAGGCCATGAAAACGTACCCATGGCATTTGTAGTCACATTCATCTCATTATTAGTCCTGTCCTTGAATCGTCAACTTATTGTGGTAGAGGGGTTTGTGTACGTAAGTGATCCTAGGAGATATGTTGTTGGGGGCAATTCGCCCCTGGTAAGGTCTCACAAGGCAAATTGGTCTTCAGCGACAGGTTATACTAAGAGCGATTCAGAAGATCCTCATGACTATGTCTTCCTGTGGGCCCATCACTTGCAGGAAGGACCGTAAGGGTCCTATGCTGTGTGGTTTGGGTGGCAGCCAAAAGCAGGGGCCTGGGTGGTTCAATCCCTGGTTGCCAAAACTAGCTCCAACTGGGAGGAGGCCCTAGGGCAGACCCAGGACATGTTGGAGGGACTATGTCTCTCGGCTGGTTGGGGAATGCCTGGGGGACCCCCCGAAGGAGCTAGTTTTGGCAACCAGGGATTGGACCACCCAGGGACCCACCTTCGGCTGCCACCCAAAGGTGGATGGGGAGAGGGAAGTCTGGGCTTCTCTGCTCAGGCTGATGCACCCTTGACCCTGATCCGGATAAGTAGAAGATGATCGATGGATGGTTCAATATTAGTTCAATACTTATTCACAAAAATATGTACTTCCATAATAGCAGTTTTTGTCTAGAGTAGTTCCATGCCTAATGAAGATACAAAAAAATCCCATTAGCACTATACTGATTCAGCAGTTTTGACTACCATTACACCATATAGTGTAGCGTTACACAGCGCAGCGTAGTGTTACACAGCGCAGCGAAGCGCTACACAGCGCAGCGAAGCGTTACACCGCACAGTGAAGCGTTATACTACATACTAATGATCGACCGATACGGGTTTTTTAGGGCCGATACCGATTAATAGTAGTTAAGGAGGCTGATAACCAATATTTGGAGCCGATATTCATTTGCAGTAAAAGTGTTAAAATTGGCGTAAAAAAGTTGAATAATACAAACACTTAACTTTGTTTAAATGCCTAAGGCATGTTTATTTAACCAAACAAACAGAAAATAAATAGCTCCAGAAGTACATGGATCCTAGACTCACAAGTTATTGTAGTAGTCATGAACTGTAGAGTTTTTCATGTGACTTTCACCCAAATACACACTATTCTCCACATTATATACATTCATCCCATTGTTAATACATAGTCTGCTGAGCGTTTACAGCCAGACCAGCAAACTAATGTTATAGTAAAAACTAATCAGCCTCCACTGTAATGTGTTTAACTACAATAAAACAAGTGAATTGAGTTTTTTATGTGCTCCCTCTCAATCACACACACATGCTTTTACTATCACGGACTGTTTGACTGTCGATATTATCATCACCTTCTTTCAAGTAATTCACAGACATGTCGAGAAGTATGTAAGAGGTACGGGAGATTAGCGGCAGCTAATGTTTACTCCGCTCTATTCTGCTACACACTGCAACATTAGTGGTAGTTGTGAGCCATAGAGCACTGGAATGTTCATTACAATTTCAGGAGAGTTTTCTGCGTTTACCTTCGACACATATAGTATGCTTGCTCTCTGGAGCTTAAGTTTTCCACACAAGAAAACATTACCCCTCTGCTGTGTATGTGTGTGAGGACACACACACGTTTTACACATTCTGTAGATTGTTTAAGCAATCAGTTCGCGCTGTGGGTGGAACAATGCTAGAGATGGACGTGGCAGGACAAAGGGAGAGGGGCAGCTGAGCCGAAATAACCCAGTTTTTAATTGATTTCTTGATATCAACCCATCAGATTTAAAAAAAAAACACAGATACCGATATACTGTACGTCAAAATTCCAAATATCAGCAACGATAATCGGCCCGGCCGATAATCAGTCAACCTCTACATACTGTACCATTATACTACATACTGTAGCGTTACACCACATATTGTAGTTATACCACACACTGTAGCATTACAGCGTTATGTGGAAAGAAGAATACATTTGTAAGTGCTGTGTTCATATTTTGTTCGGTATAGCACTACGTACTCTTTTCAATGAGGCAGGAAGAATAGAATGACTGAGGAGAGAATAAATGAATGTCACCGAGCAGTGACTAGGTTTGCAAATAATGTAAGATCATAATATTTTGCATGTACTATTTGAGAGATGAAAATGTAAACAAAGTGTAATATTAATCATCCTCGTTGTACTCTTTCTTCAACTAATGAGAATCAGTAAGAAAATTGAGTATCGATAACGGAGTCGCTAAATTCTTATCAATCCTCATCCCTGTGTTTGACATTGCTGATAATATCTGTATCAGACCGAGACCCCAATCCAGAGTTATATGTTATGTGAGGTAACAGAATTCACATGACTGTGTTGCCTCAGCGAGATAATACTCCCTTCCCCGCTTCATTATATTCAGGTTTTCTATTTTTAGACTCACATCTGTCAAATCCACAAAGGTGTCTGCACGTAAGCTTGGATTAAAGAGAAGCAGAGAAGTCTAGTTCACATGCAATGAGCACACATATAAAGCTAAATATCTCAATGCATGCTATGCGCTTTTCACTGACACTTCCATTTTGTTTTGGAAAGTCTGTGTTTGTATGCATGTCATTGGTGTATACTAATCAATTCAATTGTATTGGTCATAATCCAAGACTTTATTGAGGTGCTTCACAATTCAAGTTTGAAGCTTCACAGACTCTACAGAGAGCAAACAGATCCTCTGCGTGGAAGCCTAAGGCGACGGGGGAGGAAAAAAACGTCCTTTAATGCCAGGGTGGGCAACGTTCACGATCTGAAGAGACAGAAAAAAAAAAACAAAAAAAAAAACACGTGTCTAGAACTGAAAAAATATCGGCCACATTTTAAAACCAACTTGTTTATCATTTCATTCGTGTTTATTCATCTTGTTATATTTTCTTGTTTTTGCTCATTTATGTGATTATGTTTTTCATTTCTTTTATTGTTTTGTTCATTTTTATTTTATTCTAATTAAATTATATATTTTTTTATTTATTATACTAAATTATATAACCTTGTTTATGATTTTGTTCATTTTTTGAATTGTCAATGAGTTTTCTCTGATTTTTTTGTAATTAGTGCCTATGTTGTCCATTTTGATGTATGTATTACCGGTACTTTCATCTTGAACAAAGCCACAGGAGCCACTACAGAGAAGTTAAAGAGCTGCATGTGGCCCTGGAGCCACAGGTTACACCACTCATCTTTATTACTGGACTGGACATCACCTGACTTTCAGCGTGTCAACAGCGCTGCCATTTTGAAGAGTACTACCGTCGTCTTCAAGCATGGTATCCAGTCGTACCAGCCAGGGACAGAGTTTCTGTCAAACGGCATCTGGTGCTTTGCTTTTTGCTGCTATAACTACACCAATGAAGATTTCAGAAAGCAGGGCATCTACTTTAACAAGTAACAAGTTATTTTCATGTTTAGATGATACATACAGTAGTGTAGTATTTACCCATCAACGATTGACTTCATGATTTACTATCATATATAAAGTTCAATGACATATACTTTCTCAGTAAACTTGTGATATCATGGGAACACTTAAATATGCATTTTCATTTCTTTGTGACATACCCATTATAGATCATTTTAGAACATTAATATCAATTGTATAATGTCACAGCTCTGCTCTTCAGTCGTTATAAAACTAGACTCGCTGAGGTCGTCACATTTTTATATGTAGTGACTTGCAAAAGTATTCATACCCCTTGATGTTTTCACCTTTTATTGTGGTATAAACTGAATCATTGTCAATATAATTTGGCTTTTTTGACAAAAATTTACAAAAAACCAAATATTTAATATCAAAGTGAAAACAGATTTCTACAAAGTAATGTCAATTAATAAACAATATACGATGGAAAATAAGTGATTGCATAACTATTCATACCCTTCAACATAACTCACCAAAATGGACAGACGCTCAGACAAATGGTGCTGGTCATCTGACAGTTTACAAAGGGAGATCATCTGACTGACTGTGTCTTAAGTGACAGTAGTATTGACACCTGTGTCCATAGGGTCACTGGTGAATCGGTATTCTTGGCTTCGATTACAATATGAAGATGGAACAACATTACAAGCTGCTCCATGATAAGGTTATTGGAAAGTATAAGCCCTGTGGTAGATACAAAATCCTTTCTATGCCACTAAATATACCCGTGAGTTCAGTTAAAGCCATCTTTAAAAAATGGGAGGAATATAGTATGTGCATACATCTGCCTAGAGCAGGTCGTCCTTACAAACTGAGAGACCGGACAAGGAGACTCAAGTGGGAAGACACCAACATACCCATGATGACTCTGAACAAGTAAGAATTTTCAACTGCTGAGATGGAAGAATTAGTGGAAACGGTAACTGTTGGCCCAGTTCTCCACCAATCAAAGCTTTATATTGGAATGGCAAAGAGAAAAAAGCTCTTACTATCTCCCCTCTAGAGTTCACTGTTAGGCATGTGGAGACTCTAAAGCAGGGGTGGGCAATTCCAGGTCCTGAGGGCCGGTGTCCCTAAATGTTTTCCAACTGTCTCTGCCCTACCCACTGTGATTAGCTGGATCAGGTGTGTTCAGTCAATCAGAAGCTGGAAGATACAGTGGGTGGGGCAGAGACAATGGGTAGGGAAAAGACAGTTGGAAAACAAGCAGGACTCCGGCCCTCGTTGCCCACCCCTGCTCTAAAGTCACCTAGAAGAAGGGTGGTGGGTCTAGTGAGATCAAAACTGAGCATTTTGGCCATCAGACTAGACACTACGTTTGAACACTGCACATCACCATAAACAGACCATCTCCACTGTGAAGCATGGTGGTGACAGCATCATGCTGTGTCAACATATCTTTGCAGCAGACCCTGGAAGGCCAGGAAAGGTAGAAGGTTGAATGAATACAGCAACATATAGTGCAATACTGTGCAATAACCTGATTCAGTCTGACAGGACTGCAACTATCTAGAAGATTTACTTACCAGGAAGACAATGACCTGAAGCAAACAGCAAAAAACTGCACAAAAATAGTTTAAAGGCAACATTGTTAATGTTCTGGACTCAAGTCAGACGTGAGTGTCGCAGAGCTGAGCACAGGTGGAAGAAGGACAGGCTGCAGGTGTCACTTCAAATTTTAAGAGACTGCTGGTGTCATTATCAGGACACCGTTAAAGAGGCAAAAAGGGAGCACTATGCTAATATCATCTCTTCAAATTGTCATAACCCA
>JAQQAE010011742.1:0-13475 GCA_029823295.1 Pseudamia nigra | reverse complement strand
TGTTAGAAGTACAGCATGGATTATGTTTCTGATATACTATATATTGTTTAACTGTATGTAACCAAATGTCTCTGGTCTGTTAACCATATTCTCGTGCCTTTTATGGATTTTGCGTTGTGTCTATTTCCCAATATAGTTGATGAGTTTGCTGTGGAAATGAGGCATTAAACGCCAGGTTCTTTATTGTGAAATAAACACGAACTGAGGCTTAAAGTTGACACAAAGTAATAATTCATTTCATTTCAAAGAAAATCCAAAATTAGAGTTCACAGGTAAAAGCAAAATGTCCAACTCAGCAGCACAGGCAACACAGCGATGCCACTCTCCTGTTGCCAGGCAACACCCCGACATGTTGAGAGGGCCAAACGGTATGACTAATATCCAAATATAAAGGAAACCACACCATTGTCATCTCATGGTACAACTAGCATATCTATATGAAATAATAAACTGTGATATAATCATTTAAAGATGTGCTTTGCGGCTCTAGTCAAATTATATTTAGTGGGAGAGGCATTAAAATGGCTCTTTTGCTCGCAAAGGTTGCCGACCCCTGTCCTAGTGGGACATGCCCTGAACACCTCACCAGGGAGGCGTCCAGGAGGCATCTGAGCCACCTCCAAGCCACCTCATCTGGCTCCTCTTGATGTGGAGGAGCAGCAGCTCTACTCTGAGCCCCTCCCGGATGACTGAACTTCTTACCCTATCTCTAAGGGGGAGCCCAGTGATCCTGTGGAGGAAACCCATTTTGGCTGCTGAATCTTGTTCTTTTGGTCATGACACAAAGCTCATGACCATAGAAGAAGGTAGGAATGTAGATCAACTGGTAAATCGAGCGCTTTGCCTTTTGGCTCAGCTCCTTCTTCACCATGATGGACTGATGCAGGGTCCGCATCACTGCAGACACTGCATTGATCTGCCTGCTGATCTTCCACTCGATCCTTCCTTCCCTTGCTTTTGACCACCTCAGCAACCTCAGCCCCAGATCCTCAGCCTCAGAGATAGGAGAGCTCACACCAGAGTCCCCAGGCCCTGCTTCCTCAAAGGAAGATGTGCTGGTGGGATTGAGGAGGTCCTCAAAGTATTCCTTCCATGTCTCCAGTCGAGTTCAAGCAGCATCCCATCTCCACTGTACGCAGTGTATACGGTGAACTGCTTTCCAG
Source organism: Pseudamia nigra (assembly GCA_029823295.1). Lineage (NCBI taxonomy): Eukaryota > Metazoa > Chordata > Actinopteri > Kurtiformes > Apogonidae > Pseudamia > Pseudamia nigra. The sequence goes on along the minus strand of JAQQAE010011742.1, from coordinate 12,312 downwards.
TCGTGAGCTGCTGGATGGCAAACCAGAATTTCCTCAAGGCTGTCCGGAAGTTGTTCTCCATGGCCCTGCCAACCTCCTATCATGCCCAAGATTTTGCCTCAGCAACCACCGAAGCCATGCTCTGCTTGGCCTGCCAGTACCCATCAGCTGCCTCCACAGTCTCGAGCCAAGAAGGCCCAATAAGAGTCCTTCTTCAGCTTGACGGCATCCCTCACCGCCAGTGTCCACTAACGGGTATGAAGGTTGCCGCCACAACAGGCACCAAACACGTTATGGCCACAGTTTCAATCAGCCGCCTCAACAATGGAGGTATGGTAATCCTATACAATATTTCCTTCATAACTTACACTATGACTCCTCCCAACATTACACTATGTTAATTTATTAATATTCCGGACCTGAAGCCATGGGGGCTGGATGTATCCTGTGGTCCACCAGTTGATGACCACTGGTTGAGAGTCTGTAAAGTTTCTTGCCATGTCTGAGCCCTTGATATATTTTCTCTGTAGCTTTCACACTCTTCAAAGGACAAAGGTTGTGTCACTTTGAGCGCTTGCAAATGTAAAGTGTGAGACAAGGCTAGCTATTGCTGTGTTCTGCTGTAAATGTGCTTCACAATTGTCCAAAGTGACTCTAATGTGTGAAGGGAGTACAACTCTGTCAACTCCGTGTTCTGATTAGTTATCAGGAGTACCTGCGGTGAGTCAGGAAACTGCCATTTGCATGGCCAGAGCCATCGCAGCCTGGCGTTGGACAGGTGGGCCCCTCCGTCTTGAAGGCCTTCCAAGAGAAGGGAGTGCCATTTAGGAGACCTTCCTTCTGCCGACGTGCAGCCAGTGGACAGCCATAGGCACTGCGGTGGGTAGCGTATTTCCCACTGATGTGGCCCAGACTGTCACAGCCAGGAACTGGACACCTGTAGAGAAGAAGAAAGGTGCAGATGAGCAGTATGGAAAATAATAAACAATGCTTATGACTGCGTTAGTAATCTGTAAAAGTGCTTATTGCCAAAGAGTTGTATGTAATGTGTGTTAAAGGTTTCAAGTTGCCCAGAGTCCTCTCATATTCTGTATGAACATAGGAATAAATCACTCACAAAGAAACAAGCTACTTTGCAAAGTGATACATGTGGAGGGAATGTAGTCAAAATGATTATCACATTTCTTATAGCTGACTGTTCAACTGTTAAGAGTGTTCTGTACTTAGAAAACTAAGTGTTTATGCCTTGGGAAACTGGTTATGCAACATAGCTTGATAAAAAATGCTGTGTTATATAGACAATATCCTCCACATGAAATCAGCTAACTCATGTATGTACATCACACAAGTCAGAAGAGAGAAGAAGGCAGCAGCTCCACCTTTACTTATGTGTCTGTGAAGACAACAACTCCTGATGAAGAGAACTAGGACTATAGAAGAGAACTCCAACATTAATGCACTCAGGAAACTAATACTAGTTTGCTGAGCGCAACAAACACATCACCACATCACCAAGAAATCGTAGTTACTTGATATATGTTAAAGCCTTGCAGTGGCAGGAGAGACATCCAACATCTTTCCACCATCCTCAAGTTCCTGTTTTAAAAGATCCCCTCACTATGAAAAAGAACAGCAACAACAGACCTGCTGGACATGAACACTCCATGTTCTGACAAAGACACAGACCTTTTTATGTGTTTCTTACGGAGTGGGTGAGTCATCTTAATACCCCAGTACACATGTCCCACCAACACACCTTCTGTCAACACTACCTTTTTATTTGCCTGACAGACAAATAACATCGTTAATCTACTGAATTATTAAACTGTTCAGTACAACAACATAAAAAAATCAGAGCAGCACTTGAGAAGCAGTTGCACAAATGTATCAATGCCTGCTGAGCTGCTCCTGCTCACCTCAGCAGTTCAGAGTCTTCTTTGTCATCTTTTGTGGGGGTTGATTTCATCCCACCTTTCTTGGCACGAGGGCATCCAGAGAGACTGGCAGACAATAATAGAATTATGTTTGTGATATTGCTCAGAACTGAACTCGGCAAGAGGAAGCAGAGCAGTCGACCTACCTTCGATGTGAAGCATAGTTTCCAGTGATGTGGCCTGATCCATCACAACCTGGAGTTGGACATCTGAGACACACAGAGGCTTTTTCAAACAACATGCTTATATCATCAGCAAACCACACAAAAACTACATTTGATCGAGAAAATAAGGCTCAGTATTTCCTGTGGCAAATTAAAAATATTACAATTTTGTGTGATTGGTGTTGAGTGCTTTGTATTAGTGTTCAAAGAAAGCAGGGACAGAGCTGAAGCTGAAGGTTCAGTTAACATGTTGGAGGTGAGAGACAGGAAAGAGCAAACATACTTTAACTCAGCTGTGTGGGCAGCCATGAGGGTCCGAAGTGATTTATCAGCAAGAGGACAGCCTGACAGACTGGAAGATAGTTAGAGAATGTAAGAAAAACAGAGTAAGAGCAGGAAGTCTGAGCATGAGGGAGTGAGGAGCCACAACTTGATCTGGGGCCTGTATCATGAAGCAGCTCCAACTGACCAAGGCCCTCTTTCCATTGCATGGCTTGACAAAAGCAAACATCCACAGTCACAATAAGTGGCATCATGAAGGTGGAGTTCAATTCGCTGAGTCAACCCAGGACTTCTGCTTCTGATTATGAGTGCATTCACATGAAGGAGTGGTGTTAGCATCAGGTGACTGATGTTTAACCATCAGCCTACAACTGCCTTCCAAATGGGATGGCGTGAACTCATCACCTGATGTTTTATGAACTCCACTGTATACATGCTATGCCTTCTTTATCCTGCCAGGGTCTGCCACATCTTCAGCGGTTTTGCACAAGGATTTTAAGAATATAGGCTAAAAGCTATGTGGCTCCTGCAGCCAAACCTGGGATTGAAAACTGACAAAATGTCCATTGTGTGAATGTACAAGTTAATATATTGATCAATATCATGTGGCACAAGTGGATCTGACTGTAGTGTCAGTTGTGTGCAAATGTGCATCCTTACACTGTGTTAGACAATGTGAGAATCATGTTTTATTTTAAACCCTAGTGCTGTTCACCTCTACCAAATGACTGACTCATTTTATAGTTACATGTTAACCACACATGTAATTTAGGTTGTGTTTTGTCCATGTGAGACACAAAGACTAGATGTGTCATGCATTTGGTCTTAAACTTTCTCTGTTAAAATAAGGATTAACATTCCATGGAAAGTGGGGATGTTAAAAGGTTAAACAATACAAAAGTAAGTCAAGATCAAATCTATACCAAAAGATGATGATGATGAAGAAGCTCCTGTAGGTTTATAAGATCAGTTCTTACAAGATCAACAACTATAGGGCTTTCATCAATGTGCAGCAAACTGTTTCAGGTTTTTTGCATTCATCCCACATTTGGGAAGTTCAGTTAGACTCACAGATGATATGCAATGACTCTGGTGGTCAAAGGTCACTGTAACCTCAGGTACATGTCAGGTTGTCTGAATGTGATATTGGTCCCTCTCAGTGAATTTTGTCAGATTTGCCAGGAACATTCACCTGGACTCAGAGACGAGCTAGTTATGTTTTGGTTTCCAAGTGTTAAAGGGCAAGAATTTTGTGATCAAATGTCACTAGTAGTCAGTAGGCAGGTTAGATGTTTTTTACTGCTACCTCTGACATATCCTTTAGGTTAGGTTTACAGGGTAAACTAAACCACCTTCATGACATTGAAAATCTTAAGTAGAATTAGAATTAACCTCGGGAATCCAGTTTGTGATACAGGCCCCGGGACTACAGAGCCCAGATAGAACACAAAGAGGAATGACATGATCTGTTGTCATCAGAGCAGAGAAACAGTTAGTTGAGAAAAATTGGAACAAACTATGTGTGTATGTAGAAGGCCATTTCCAATGGACAATAAGATGATAGATATGTCTCAGAAAGTATAAGACTATAACTATATGTTGTGCAGTTTTGTTTTGTTTTTTTTTTTTCAAAAACAGCATAAATATGTCCATCCCTCAAGCATAGAACTGTAACGAACATGTCAAATTATTTCCACAATTCATCAAAGCAATAGACGCATTACTGGAACCTCAATACAAAAATCATCCATTTGTAAAAGAAAAAAATGTTTAGTGGAAGTCTCACCTTCGATGTGATGCGTAGTTGCCAGTTATGTGTCCACTGCCATCACATCCTGGTGTGGGACATCTACAGAAAAAAAGAACAGTCACACACAGGTTGCTATACAGGCTGACATGCAAACTTTTCATTATGTGATGCATGTGCATCAAGACAATTGTGTGGTCCATTTGCAATACTTTTACGTCTTCAGTGCATTTTAGAGCTTGTACTTTTGTACTTTCATGGGTTTTAAGAAGGAGTGTATTTGAGGAATTAATGAATGCACTTTTGCTGTTCTACTGTTAATAATTGACAGTGTTTTTCATGATGCAAGAATGAAGTCGACAGTGGTCTTGTACGTTGACCTTTGACCTTAAGGATGAAGTGGAACAGTTTTGATAGCTCAGTGTTATTGTGATGACTGTGATACTGTGCATTCCAAGTTCTTTACACTGCTTTTCCATTCACCCATTCACACAAACATTCACACACCAGTGACATTCACTGGTAGCAAAGTAGGCATCAGTGTCCTGCTCAAGGAAACTGTGGCCTGGCCGTAGCTATTTCAACCTCATGCAGACTTTTCTGATGCAAGAATAGTGAACAAATATGACTGAACATAAGGTTTTTGTTTTTTTATTTGCTTTAACCTTCAATTACTCTGTAGCATATGTACCAGTCTTCCAGTCATAGTAATGACATAGATGGAGTGAATGTGCTTAACTGTTTGGATCTGGTTATTAACTGACACTACTCTAGCTTCTCTGTCTGACTTGTTAACTGGCAAAGACAGGAAAAGACAAATACCTTCTGCATATTCACCACATTTAGTATCAAACAGAGAATTTAATGTAGATAGATAACACACTATGGCTTACACGAGAACTTCTTTTTTGCTGTCTTTGGGCTGAAACTTGACCTTGAAGCTGGATGTGGTGACTTCACCAGGGTACTTCCTGTCTTCCAGGTTGTCCTGGTCCTCTTCCTCACCGTCAGATGAAGTGTATGAAGGAGCTGTATATTCAGCCTGACAGGAGGTATGGTATGATTCAATTCACATGTATAAAGTTTTGTATATCCACAGCTGCAGGTGCTGGGTTTAGAGGAGTCTTCTGTCGGCATACTCTACCTCATCATGATCTTCCTCCTTTACTCCACTTCCTTTGGTGAAGTCCAGTGGCCCCTCCCACTCCTGCTGTGTGTGATTCTGGGATGAGGTGGCCCCAATTTGTTGCGAGGATGAAGAAGTTGAAGATGAAGCTTCAGGAGACTGCATTCCCTCCCTCTTGGTTTTCTTCATGCTGAGATCCAATGTACCGTTTTCATCCACTTCGATATCTGACTCCTAAAGGTTTCCACAAAACCAGTGTCCACATGGCATCAGAAAAGTGGGTATCCTATGCTGGATGTCTAAAAACCATTCAAAGCATAGAAGTGTGTGTACCTTGGTGCAGGGTTCCCTCGGCTTTGAGAGAGTCTCAGGTCTCTCCCAGCAGCGAGTGGACAGGTTGAGGATGGCCGTTGCTGCCATGTGTGCTGCTTCAGCATCTTGGCTGTAGTCATAACCACTGGATGTGGTGGTCTTGGGAAACCCTCCGGGCACACTGTGGCTTGGGGAGGAGGCCTTAGGGAATGATTTAGCTGTGTGAATAAAACAGCATAAACCTAGTTAAACAGTGGCTCCTGTGTTGCATTTCTGCAAATACACCGGGTGTAACGCCTGGCTACTCAATGTGGTTGCAATGGATTAAACGTGTTAATATTAAAGGCATGTTACCCTACTTCAAATACAGCATCCAAGTCAACTTCATGTCAAATCAACATGGACAGCAACAAATTTAAGATTTTCTTAAACCTAATGTTTGAGTTGTTTCCAGTGAACTTTAACAAGTGTTGTTTTTGCGCATCTTGAGTCTTCAGGATTCTTTCCCAAAAACATGCATTTATGAGAGCAAAAATTATGCTAAATTACATTTTACCGATGGCAAATAGATTATGTTTTCATCAGTGTCTGATTGTTTGTCTTGTTCCATTTCCACAATATTTGGTGGAAGGGTTTAGCTTGAGCAAAGGAAGAACCCATTAACTTTTGGTTTGGATCCATTTCAAAGGGTTAATACAGGATTTTTTTAGTCACTTTCTTTAATGTGGCAAGATAGGTTATACTCTGACATTTGTGGTAACTTCCTGATGAATAATGTATGGAACTTCATTATTAAATGGGCGGCGTAGCGGTGCAGTGGTTAGCACTTGAACGTCGCAGCATGAAGGTTTTCAGTTTGATCCGCTGAGTCGGCTATGAGTCTTGGCAGAGGGCTGCTGTTGTAGTTTTAATTGGAAAAAATAAAATTGGAAAGCATTCAGAGAGTGTAGACCTCCACAGTGGTTACCTAAAACTAACCCCCATAGCATAATTACATCCACAACAAATATTCCTAATTTTTTGTCACCTTATTATTGACCTTGAAACCCCAGTCTTAGCATTTGGAATTACATTTATATCACAAAAACTGTAGTTCATTAGTTATTTTCAAAAAATATATTTTTATAATGGTGCTTTTCTTCTGCATCTAGCTTTGTAAATATTGAAGATATGTCAACTCTGCTGGCACTGTACTGAAAAAGCTGGGTTTCAGCTATAATTTGATGTCAGCTGCATGTCATGTCTTTTTCTGTTACCTTACAGTAGCTTATTTCCTATCAGCCATATAAATTTGAACAATGTAGATCACCAGATCCAGAATGTTGCTGCATCTGGATCAGACTTTGATGTATGGTAGAAACTATAAGGATATTGTCTTGTATATTTTTTAATCAAATCTTTCTGCAGAAAAAAATAAATAAATAAAAAAGAAAAAAAATTGGCCCTGTCTCGCAATGGTGAAAAATAATTTTAAAAATTCCTAGATTTCAGAATGTGATCCAGATCAATCCCTTAAAAACATTTTGAGAACAGAAAAACAAGTCAGGGCCAGCATAAACAAAACCTGTTTGGTAATGATCTGATTTTTTTGTAAAGTTGACAGCCAGCCAGTAACTGTAATGTTACAGTGTATAACTTTTACAAACACAGACTTTTCACAGGTCTTTGCACAAGCCCTAGCCTTTGCATGGATTTTCTATTTTTCTCTTGTTTTGGTCTCATTTTTCTCTCTGCAGGCTCTTCAAGTACATTTTGTATCTCCAGCCAATCACAGCGTCATGTCTGTCTTCCGTAATATGTTTTAACTGTGGCTCTGTCGTCAAGCCTCTGTGAGCCACGGTCTGTGAGTGGAGGGGAAGGGACGAGTTTGAATATTACATACAGGGCAAGAGGAAAGTTGCATAATTTACCTTTAAATAATTAACTAAACTATAGAGCTTGAAAACCATAGGCATGACTCATTTCGAACTGTACCGTGGAGGAAATGTGTGTGGATCTTACATTTGAAGGCTTTGGCTGATGTTTCGGTGGTGTTGGATGTCTTTGGAATGAGCATACGCTTTCCAAACACCTGGACATCAAAGCTTGCATAGTCAAATGACACCTTGGAATATTTCTCCAGCTCCTTGGCCAGGTTTGCCCGCGGTGTCGTGGTCACTGTGCTGGGCCGGTAGCTGCCATACTGAGGGATCTCCAGCTGTTTTACAAAACACATGGGCCTGAAAGAAAAGTCACCGATATTAATAACTAAACCATTTTATGAAGTCGACATCTTTGTAAGTAGAATATGCTGCGCTGAACTACTGAACTATCAGAAGTATCTGTCATTTTGGTTCTTAACTCAGCAGACTGTCAACTCACCTGAGAACTCTGTCAGAGTTGGAAGAGGGTTCACTAGATGAAGGCTGCAAATGAACCTGCTTGTCCTGGTTTTTGTTCAGCTTAGCTGCTGCTGCGATGGGGCAGCCAGACAGACTGCAGGGGACAAACATTCACAAGTTTACAATGAACAGAATAAAAGTATTTTCAAACAATGCAAGTACTGTACATGTTAGTAGTATTAGATGTGAGAGCATTAATAATTTGAATATTGATCAAAACATCTTTTACCTGTGTAGATATTTTTATTGCATGTGTGCACCGTTGTGTTTGTCTGATCTGTGTGCATGTTCTGTATGTTCACATATGAATACTGTATCCAGTGTGTGTTTTAGTGTGCTTATTAACCTGCGATGTGTGTTGCGGTTACTGTTGACGTGACCTTGGCCTGTGCAACCAGGGGTCGGACACTTCAAGACGTTCTCATGCATGGCCAGGACTACAGACACACAGCACACACAGACAGCTCAGTCCCATTACTCTGCTGTAGAAAGGTTTCTATCAGAAGTAGCTGTAAGAGCTGCTGTACAGAACATAGTAATGGTAAAAGCAGTCATGGCAGTTAGTAGTAGTATTAGTAATTATTACTACTGGTTAAGTAGTTTCTGGGAGAACTAACATTACTAGTAGTAATAAAATATGGGGACATCTTCACAGTAAAAAACTTCCAAACAAATGAATATCCTCTAATGCTGGCAAACACATGCATGAGCTGCACACAGAATGTACTCACTCTCTGGAGGGATTCTGTCCTTGTGAGGACACCCAGATAGACTCCGATGGTGTGGGTACAGCCCCGTCACATGACCTGTCCCATCGCATCCTGGAGTTGGACACTTTACTTCTTTTTTCTCTGAAAAGAGGAGAGTATGATTTAGATGGCATTAGAACGACTGCCCAACAGTACAAAGAATGGTCAGCCAACAAAAATGTCTTAATTCCAGTGTTTTCAGGGGTCAGTGTGCATTGATTGGTATGTAGATGACTCAGGGACCATCTTGCGATGGTTGTCATGAACAGGGGACGCTGGAGACTCAAACTGTTTTTGTACCTGACTGTAAACATGTTTATTTCCACTGGAAAGTTTGAAGTTTGTAAAATACATAGATGTGATGTTGGCTTTATCTTTCAGTGTTGGAGTTTGACAATCATACTGGTTATATATATACAGTAAATAGACTTCAGTGCACTGGCTGTCACTGCTGTAGACCACAGTGACACCTGAAGAAAGTGCCCCATTTCAACGTAATATACTGGTGTCGTAATTAGTAGTTCATCTAAAACTTCATGGTCTGTTTTCTCATCAGCTGCTCTGCTTCTCTTTCACACATGTCACGTTAGGTTGGTTGGTGTTGAGTGTATGTTTGTATGTTGATTGTGTGTTCGTCAGTGCTCCTAACCAATGCACTGGGTAACATCTAGTGCTGATTCCCGGATACCTTCTACAGCAGCTGCTGTAAGTAGTGTGTTCATTTTCCCTAAAGGCATCAATGAGTAATTATCATTATTATTATCATTATCAAAGGAGGATAAGGCAGATATTGGTTTTATGATCTGCCTGTAGCATGTCAACACAATAGCTTGAAAGTGGCTAAAAGAGTTTATTTGAAACTTGCCATAGTTATTGACTGTAATAGCCTCTATCGTCTCCATAGGTATAACTGCTTCAAAATCACTAACAATTCTGCTCTTTGGTGACTGTGCTTTTTGGTGGGTACTTTGTCATTAAGCATCTCATTAATTGAGTAATTTATGGTAAATTTGGTAGTTTATCCAGGTACAAAAATGCAAATAAAATATACTAAATTTACCTTGACTTGTACTTCATAGTGGACAATATGAATGTAAACATTTCATCTTGTGTCTGATCAGATCGTAACCTTAACCCTAGCTTTTCAAATACCAGGTTGGTCTTGTCTGTTTTGACTGGACATTAATGTTTCCAGTGTCTTGAAGCCTTGTTGACTGCTCTGCTCTCATATTCATCTGGGATGGATGAACACTGTGGAAACATGGACTGTAGTCTGACCAATCAGTATTCAGGACTATTTCAGAGGAAATGCAGAGCTGACGTCACCAACCTGACTCATAAGGAACAGTTGGCATGCAGCTGCATTTCTTGCACACTGTACCTTTGCTGTAGCTGGTGGTGCGGCGGGCTACCGCAGCTGGCTCACTGCTCTTGCTTGACGAGCTGTACGGCTGGTAGTCGGGGGAGCTGCGGGACTCCGGACCCCCCCGCACTTCCTCGGCCTTCAGAGCGATGGCCTGCTCCAGTAGCACTAGGTTCCCTCGAGTCATATCCCAGTTCTCTGAGTCATCTGTGATTCCTGAGCCTTCTGAGACGCGATCCTGCTCCTCCTCATCCTCCTCTTCCTCCTCCTCCTCTTCCTCCTCCTCTTCATCATCATCATCCTCCTCAGAGCGAACTTCTATCACCACTGTAGCCGGGAAGGCTTTGCTGGAGTCTTGGTCATCCTCCTCTTCTTCTTCTTCTTCTTCTTCTTCTTCTTCTAGCACCTCACCTGCTTCCTTCCCCAGCGCCTTGTCCTCTTCTTCATCCCTGTCCTCCTCCTGCTCTTCATCTTCCTCCTCTTCCTCAGTCATGGGAGTAAAGACCTTGTCTTCCCTGAGTAACACTTCTGATTCAGATCCCTGAGTTGGTGGACTCAGAGTATAGGGAGTGTCAACTTCTTGATGGACATCCCTCTCCTCTTCCTCCTCTTCTTCCTCATCCCCCTCTTCCTCTTCATCCTCCTCTTGCTCCTGACCCTTGTTCTGCTCCTCTGTTGACTCTTTGGCCTGATGGCTGTAATCACCACTTGAGTACTGGTGATCAGAGTTTTCTTGACTCATAATCTGTCTCTCTACCTGTCTTGTGTCTGGTACATTTTCATCTTCACCTCTTCCTTCCTCCTCTTCCTCTTTTATATCCGTCTGCTCAGTAGCCCCTGTTTCCCCTCCACTTTGCTCTGATGGCTCATCCTCTGTGACGGGCAGATCCTTCTCTTCTTCCTCTCTTTCTGTTTTCTCCTCAGGATGCTCGGAATGTGCTAAAGGCTTTGCTTCCTCACTTTCAGCTTCATTTTCAGTTGTGGAGGTAATTCCCTCATTGTCGTCCTCTTTATCTGCTGTGTCGGTTTCCTCTGTCGCCTCTGGGGAGCCATCGGCTATCAATTAAAAAATATATTAACACCATCAACAGTGTGTATGCATGAATGGCTGTTATTCTTAAATCTTCTTTTTCTCCTTGTGTCACAGCAGCACTCACAAATCACAATATGTGATTTTATAGAGGTTTACAAAACTATGAAAAAAATTTCCATTCCCATCCATTTCCAATAGCAACATACGAAAACGATCAAACTGATCCTTCTTTTGAGTCACTTTACTTCATCATGTTTAATGTAGAAACATGGTTAATGTTAAACAGTTCACAAGACTTGAAACTTTCAGCTGGTGCATCGGTACCTAGAATAATATTTTCAAAACCACAGTGTTTCCTGATTTCATGCAGAATGTTCCCACTCACCATAATTACCATGGCGATTGTTGTATTTGCCCTCTTTCAGATAACGTCATGACCAAAGCCTAATAATTTACAGTAGTGTTTAAGTATATGGACTTGACTCACATTCTTTTGCATCTGCTCTGGATTTTGTTTTGTTGTTCTTCTTCTCTTTGAGGTCACCGCTTTCTATTTCTTCATCTTCTTCATCTTCTTCTTCTCCTTCTTCTTCTTCTTCTTCTTCTTCTTCCTCTTCTTCTTTTTGCTCCGTTTCACTGCCACCATCACTGTCTGCATTGAAGCTGTTATTTGTTGCCTGTTTACCGGGCTGGTTTCTCCTTTTAGGTGCAGACTGGTTCTCCTCAACCTCAGCCTCGGCCTCGGCCTCTGCCTCCTCCAGCTTCCTTTTCCTCACAATCGGACATCCGAGCACACTGAGGAGACCATGGAAAGATGCATTTTCACAGTATGTGCCCTTTTAATAAGTACTAAAAGTGGCTGCAGCGTCAAAAGCAGAATTTGAAATGAGTTATGAGTCTGACCTTCTGTGTCTGGAGTATCTGCCACTGACGTGGCCTTTGCCATCACATCCAGGGGTTGGACAACTGCTGCTTACACACAAGAAACATACATTAAGAACAATCAGGTGCAGTATTATTTCTGATTCCAAAATGATACATGGACTGATTTGGGAATCACTCACCTCAGCTCCTGCTTCATGTCTTGTCCTGCAAGCTCACCTGACATTGAGAGGAAAGCATTAAGACTTAAGACATACAAGACGTGAAATCAATTGTACTGTTAATAAAATTACTTTATCGAAGATTTACATAAGATCACAAGAGTTGTTTTGTGTGTGTGTGTGTGTGTGGGGTGGGGGT
>JAQQAE010011741.1:0-13475 GCA_029823295.1 Pseudamia nigra | reverse complement strand
CTGGTTTTCTCCAAATGTAACACCTGGCATTCACTCCAAAGAGTTCAATTTTTGTCTCATCAGACCAGAGAATTTTGATTCTCATGGTCTGAGAGTCCTTCAGGTGCCTTTTTTAGCAACCTCCGGGCGAGCTGCCATGTGCCTTTTACTAAGGAGTGGCTTCTGTCTGGCCACTCTACCATACAGGTTAGATTGGTGGATTGTTGCAGGGATGGTTGTCCTTCTGGAAGGTTCTCCTCTCTCCAGAGAGGAACACTGAAGCTGACAGAGCGACCATCGGGTTATTGGTCACCTCCCTGACTAAGGCCCTTCTCCCCTGATCACTCAGCTTAGATGGACGGCCAGCTCTAGGAATTTACCACACGTGGACTCCAATTAAGCTGCTGAAACATCTCAAGGATGATCAGTAGAAACAGATGCACCTGAGCTCAATTTTGAGCTTCACAGCAAAGGCTGCGAATACTTATGTAGATGTGATTTCTCAGGTTTTTTATTTTTAATAAATGTGCGACTTCTGAATATTTCAAAGCAGAAATACTACATATAGTCCCTTAGAGCTATGCCAAATTCAGATTTAAGACTTCAATTCATAAACTTGAATATGAGACATTTAAGACCTTTTAACGACCTGCAGATATCCAGAAAGAAGCACTGCAGTACTGAGCTACTTGAGGTGTCTGAAGCAAAGGGAAAAACAAAAAAAACAACATGTCTGTTTCTCAGAAATGGCCTTTTTTCTCCAGTAATGCAGGATTCTCCAGTAATCCTGCATTACTGGAGGATTCCAGTAATGCAGGAATTTGTGTCAGATTACAGTCCACACTGGGATCTTATCTGAACTTATTTACAGTGGAAAGAGGCAGGTTTGGTTGCAAGAGGATTAAACCAAAACAGAAACAACCCAGACTAAGCAGTCTAATGTAATATTTGAAAAATACCTAATTTAACCTATGATGATAGATATAACAAATATATTTGATACACCATGGCTGAATCGCTGACAGTCAATATAGTCACCTATTTTGGTAAAGCCACTGCATATTTTCACTTCTCTCTCTCCTCTCACACACACACACACACACACACACACACACACACTCACCCTTAGCGCATGACAAGACAGACACATTAATGTGTCTGTGCTAGCAGTTTTCCCACTGCCTGTTTACGGCAATTTGTCATGCTAAAAGTGTTTTCAGAATCTAACACTCAGGAGTTAGTGTAAGGTGTTTTGGTGCTGCTACGAAGTCTTGATCAGATGACATCACAACATCTTCACAGCAGAAACAGAGAATAATCAACAAAATGGCCAAAAAAAAAAAAAAAAAAAATCACCAAAATTATCCACATACTGACTAAGAACCAAACAAAATCTTCCACAAAATGAACACTTTCAGGAATCTGGACATTAGATCAAATGTATGTGGCAATTAAAACCTGACAAATTATTTTTTAATAATATTTAAGGACGTATTTCTGTAAGATTTTATTTATCTTGTTATGGACCTTTAGATGCCCTGTAAACATCCTCAAATCTTACACATTGGAACATTAAGTGTTGTAGTAAGGAACTCTTTTTTTTTTTTTTCCCCACCTTTCTTTCAAGGATCTGTGGAACTTGTCCTTCTTGCCTCATCTGTGTGTGTTTCCGTGTTCATTACAGCGTTTAAAGTGTCACGGTGATAATGGGGGTCACAGGACTGGCTCGTGCTCCTTTCTATCCACCTGCCCTCTAGTCACAACACACACACTTTCATAACACAGCCTACTAATAACTGCCACAAACCACCCTAACATAAACACATACAAGCAGCCTTTTATCACCACTGTGCTTGAATATAAACACCTTGGCTATAAGTACAGCAGACTTCCACCTTCTTCCATGTGTAGCTCCCAGGAGAGCAATACACACAGTGGAAGAAGGGGTCTCTCTCCCAATTACAAGTTGGAGAGACCGGCCGCGTGCATCACTGAGTATGTGTGTGCGCTGAAGGTGTTCATAAAAGCCCAGGAGATTGAACTGATGGAGAGCATTATAAAAGGACTATCAGCTGGTCCAATCACCCCACACAGCCTCCAAGCAGGACAAAGGATCTGCTTGCCACTTCAGCATTTACCTAAAGGCCTTTTGCTGCAGCCCCTCCCCCGTTTTCCCCTCACCCGCTTCTCACGATCTCTAATCATCCACTTGCTGTTTGTGTCATATTCAACAATTACTTGTGCAGACTGTTAACAGATGTGTTTATCCTGCTCTATCCATCCGTTGACACATTGAAGCCACAGAGCTCACTTTAACTGTAGTTTTCATATTTGTCAGGGTGATGGAGAGTGGGATCTTTCGGGGGGGAGGTCTCTATCAAGTGAGCATCATCTCTGATTTACTGCAGTGTGGGATGAGGGACACAGAGCGTGAAGAGACAGACTTGACCAAAAAAATACAAACACAAGGAGAGAGACAGAGAGAGAAAGAGAGAGAGAGAGAGAGAGAGAGAGACACAGAGAGAGCGAGAGACGGAGAGTCAAACAGTCTTTTTCTTTCGTCTTACTGATGTCAACAAGTTCACACAAAGACCTCCATGTCCATTGTCTGGTCTATACCATTATCTGCAGAATACCTGTGTGTACATCAGTTTCAGGTTGCAACAAACTATTATTTTCACTGCTGATTAATCTGCTAATTGTTTGGTTTATAAGATGTCAGAAAATGGTGAAACACAACATATAATCAGTATATTAACACAAATGAGGAAAGGGGAAAACATTAAGATTCCAGAAGCAGCAGCAAGAGAATTAATTCTGTATTTTCTTAAAAATCCTTCAACTGTATCATCCATAAAAATGTAGATATAAAGATAAATAGATATTATCCCTTTTGGGAAATTAAAAAAATATTAATGAATTTAGAAATTAATTTAAAACTACAATAGTCAGCTTGACAACAGTAATAATAATACATTTCATCTAGATGTGTCATGAATTATAAACTAATTTTCAAAGACTATTGTTATACAAACATTCAAAACCTTACTAAAGTTGTTTCATAATTATAATTTTAAACTTTTAGATGTAGTACTTCATAGAGCCTAAGCTGATTGATGATCAGTGTAAGGACGTAAGCCTGTATTTGTTAGGCTACTGTTTTTTGTTTTTACTTTTTGATCAGTAGCATGTGCATTGTTCTTGAGAAGCAACTAAAAGAGTCAAATCAGTTTTTTTTTCCATGATTTCAATATGACCTTCTCATTAAATGATGCAGCTCTGATGTTATATGAAAATGTGAGGTGTCTTAAATTTTAACATTCCTACTTGTCCCCTATGAATCTAAATCATCTCATTAAACATTTAATGGTACTTGTGTTGTTGCCTTGTGCAAGGGGCTGCCTCAAATGTGGGCAAACAGCATTCAGCTGTGACTGCAGTGATGAAGAAACATCATAGAAAAAGAACTCATGGTACTTGAGCTCTCAAAGACATCACAGAACAGCAGGTATCATAAGAATCAATAGATTCAACAATGCATGTGTACAGCAGCATTATTGATTCCTCAGTATTGTGCAGGACATAAGCGTAGTTTAAAGACTGGTCTGAACAAAGATGTGAAGAATGATCTTGACCTATGAGAGGGTTTCCAATTACAAGTGATACGAAAACACCAACCAAACAATGAAGTGAAACCCTCAAGCTCTGTACGGTAAATGTGTTTGAACTTCGAGTGCACTCAAATCACCTGTATGCGTGTTTATGTGCGTCTCAGTATGCTGCTCACGTCTTCAGTGCTCACACAGCCACAGGCGAGGAAACCAACTGATGGACGGTTTCAGCCGCCTAACGTGACGATTGTCACTTAACGTTTGGGTCAGCTCTGCACATACTTTGCTTACAACCTAGCACTAAAAATCAACATGCATGTGCTGTATAATGCATGGTAACTGCATAGTAATTTATATATACAACAATTAAAGACTTCATCTATACAAGTAGAATTTCCATGATAAGAAAAACAAAGTGGCAACAATTAGTGACTTATGTGTTGGACCGGACTTAAAATTTTGAGAGCTACAAGTGACGACTGAATTTTCATTGAATGTGTCAACTATTCTTCCCAAATAATTCCACAGTTGTCTAAAAAAATTTAAATCATTAAAATGAACAAATGGAAAAACAAACAAAAAAGCAAAACTGACAAAACACAATGATCAAATGATTTACAAGATGTGTAAAAAATGAAGCAAACAAAACAAAATTAACAAAGATAAACAAAACAATCAGCAAAGTGAATAAATGAAAATAAATGCAAACGATGCAAAAAAAGGGAAAAAAATAAATTTTAAAAAATGAACCATGCAATAAACAAAATGAGCTGATACAAAGAAAGCAAAGTAAAGAAAAATAAAGATATCAAAATAAGTTAAATTACCAACAAAATTCACAAAATAATCAGCAAACGTGAGGATGTTCACCTATATTGAAACTGAACCAAACACTGACAAAATAAGCAACAGTATGTTGACCCTTTAAACACTTAATTGAACGTTAGACACGGAATCAGGCCGGTAGTTTGAAAAAAAAAAAACCAGTCACATCCATGTAGCTGCAATAAATGTAATGGTTTACAACTCACTGATTACAAAACAAATGATGACTGGCGCTGAGGAACTTGGACAGAGTTGTTTGTCAAAGACTCAGTGACACACTGAACTTGGAAGTCCACTGACACAGGTTGTCATTGCTGATTTCATGGTAAGTTCAGCCATGCCGTCCCCTTTCCAGCACAGCTTTGGCACATTTCTCCCCGTCAGTCAGAGGGAAAGCCGCCTCTCCACACATGTACACACACACACACACACACACACACACACACACGCGTACAGAGCAGCCAAGGGAAGAGGAGACAAAGGAAGAGCAGGAAGGGAGATGGTGTGGGGGAGAGAGACAGAGAGATCATGGGGGGATGAAGGGGAAAACAGAGACGGAGGAAGAAAGATATAAAGCGCAGTGAGTCAGGGGAGGTGAAAGCAAAACACAGAAAAGGTGGAGAGAAATGTATGGAGAAGCTCACTCATCCATCTATTTGGGAAAAGATAGGTAATAAGATACAATAAACGATAAAGAGATGGGGGCAGTGGCAGTAACAGAGAATAGTGGGAGAGGAAGAAAAGAAGCAAGTGAAACTGAGACAAAAGGAGAAGAGGAGGATTCCAGTCTGTAACAGTGGCAATAAGTAAAACAGTATGTCCTACTGCACCAAAACACAGACGCAAACTTGAACTATTATTGCTCATCAAGTATCACATACCACTGGAGAGCACACTGGACTTTTGACATTAGGGCTGTACACAGCATGGCATTCAATAACCGTACACCAATTCATCTAGTGTTTCCTGAAAATTGTGAAAGAGGCTTAAATCGCTAAATGGTGATTTCTCTGGAGATCGTTCATGTTCAACAAAAGCTCTAAATAATGCAACCTGTAGAAGCAGGGGATACAAGCAAAAAATATTCTCACAATAAAACTCACCTTATAAATATCATAATAAATGCAGACTAGCAAGACAAAAATTATGTAGCAGTTGCACAAGGAAGAAAACAATGTAAAACTTCCAATCCAATCGAACTTTAAAATTTGCAATAAAATAAAGAAGAAGCAACATTTGCACAAAGACAAAAAAAAGAAATAAGATGCAAAAGACAAAAATACCACCAAAAGACAAAGGCTGCATAGAAATTGTAAAAAAAAAAGGGTAAAAACTGCATATAAAGATGCAAATGACAAAAATAACACAAAAGGTGCTCAAAAAGATGTAAAACAAACTATTACTATTTTGTTTTGTCTTTTACCATACTTTTTGCCACAGAAACAAAGAAATTCTCACGATACAACACAATGTGAACGGTCATGTGAATCATGCTGTACCTTGAGTTTGTGCACACAGAAAAAATATTGTTGATGATTGAGAAATTATTTTTCATTTTTCGGTCAAATTCTTAGCTTCAACTAACATGCAACATAGTGCAAGCATTTAGCAGAAAGGACAATTTTACTTGCCTAGACCATGACATAAAAAAACCACTACAGAGAAGCCAAAAAAAAGTACCCATGTTTACATAGATGTCAGGGGGAGGTCATGAATTATGCATGCTATATGGAGTATATCTATGTAATGTGTGTGTGCAATGTGCAGTTGTTAGTGTTTGCAGATCTAAACTCCAGGAAATGTGTGTGTGTGTAGATGTGTGTTTGTGTGTGTGTGTGTCTCTAATGGGAGTGTTATGTTTCTCTCCATCAAGGCTGTGTGCCTCACATGCCTGCAAGAGAAAAAAATAAGCAAGAAAGAAAGAGAGCAAGACAGAGCAAAACGGGGGGAAAAAAACCCACTTGTAAACACATCCATTTTGAGCTCACACTAAGCTAAAGCTGCCAGAGGTACCACGATACACACACACTTGCAAAAATACACACAAGTTCTGCAGACAGCCCTCGAGTTTGGCAAAACACCAGATTCCCGCCCGACCCAAACCCCCGAAAATGATTGCACACACAGTACCACACCAATGGCAGCCAAGTTCAGTATGTTGAACGCAAATCAAAACAATAACAACCTCATCTGCAGATGCTGAGAGCTCACATGACCACAGTCACTGACTCCCATTGTTTACAGGGAGAGGAAGGAGAGGAGGGGAGGGGAAGGAGAGCAATAGAGGTGACAAATCTGTAGTTGAGGCAAACTGCAGCCTTGTGGATATTAAGAGCTCTCTGATGGTGGGGGTGGTGTTGAAGTCCATGTGTGTGTTTGTTGAGGAAAACAAGAGCCGTTCCAAGCAGCAAGCGATATGACCAAAGATGCTCTCACAACAGGGTTGCATGATCTGGTAAAAAAAAGTCACAGTGCAGGTATTGTAAGACATATTACAATTTTAATTTGAGTTGGCTTGCTTTGTTGTTGACAAGAACATGTATTACTCATTAGCAAAAGTCAAGTCAACCATATATACTAGCATAAAAAGTAGAAAATTTAATGTACAAAGTAAATATGACATAAAAGACAAAAATATCTAAAAGACACAACATGAGGAAAATGTCATTAAAGACAATGAAATAAAAAAATGCTGTAAACAAATTAAAATAATACGGAAGGTGCCACAAAATAAAAGGTCCCAAGAGAAAAACAACAAAGGCCAAAACGTCACACGGACACAACACAAACCCAGAAAAATGAACATGATTTTTTTGATTTTCTTTAAAATGCCACTGTATGTCCGTAATTATTACTTACATATGCTTATGTTACTTTTTGTATGTCAATGTAAAATTCCCTGTAATTTGTTAAATTTTAAGCTCTTTTAAAACATTTTATTTAGATGGAGGCTTCTAATAAGCTCTGAGTTTTCTGCATCTGCCTGCGCTGTATATTAACTCCCCTTGTTATTATGCATTTTCTTTTTGACTGCACAAAATAAAGTAAAATAAAAAGTCAAGCTACGAGACAAAAATTTGTAAAAGATGCAATATGAGAACATAAAAATGCCAGAAGACAAAAATCTCATAAAAGACCGAGCATAACAAAAACAGCAGGCATAAGATACACAAAATTTCAAAGACAAAGAAGGCATAAAAGGTGCAAAAAGAAGAAAATGTTTCATTACATACAACAAAACTAAATATTACAAAAGGCAACAAAGAGAAAGAGTTGTTCAAGACTTAACAACATGTCAAAACATCAAAAGACAAAAGTAATGGAACAGATGGAATGAGCAAAAACAGCATAAGACAGAAAGATTTAAGACAAAAGATGAAAATCATGTAAAATATGCAACAAGACACTCTTTGAATTTCTCTGATTAGCTGCATATTTTGTTCATGGTTTATGTTATTGCACTCAACCTCAATCCCAGTTAAGAAAAGCTCTAACATCCAGAGCTACGGATACAAAGAGCAGCGCTGCAGCTTTTTCATCTATCGTGAAAATGCTGACATCTACCGTATATGGTGTGCTCTGTTTTGCTCTGAGCGTTAATCCTTTCTAGTCCGATGTGTCCACAGAAGTTGGCAGCACTTCTGGACACACGGAAAATTAAGGCAAAGTCAATACAAAAACAAGTCTTACCTGGTGTTTGCAACTGGTCTGTGATTTAGGGCATGACAGATTTTCCACAGTGATCCCAAGTCTCACAAAGTGACACATGAGTGACAGATCCTTGACAGAAATGATATGGTTCTGTCCAGGGCTTGAAGATGTGGCAGTGTTTAGTTTTAAGTTGTGCACTGTGATACAACAGTTCCCTTAAACCTTTTAACACTATTACAATGTGTGAAGTATCCAAATCCATTATCCCTCTTTGAAGAATAACATTTCTAAACATTTCTTGAATCTTTGCTTCTGAAGGAGTTCTTCTCGGATGCTGCTGTTGTACCAATTCAACTTTAAAGTCACCATTTAATTAAAAAAAAAATTTTGACTCATTTTAAGCCTTAAAATTACCCCGGTTTAATCTTTTAAGGCGCATGTTGTATATCCAAAATTGAGGACTGGCTGTAAATTTCCAGATGGCAAAAGACAACCTGACAAAACATTTAATCTGTTGTGTTCATCCTGTCCACAATAAAACACAAGCCAAAGTAAATTTCAAAAGTGCTTCTTTATTTTTTCAATATGTATTTACCCACATTGTTGAACTTTTCTGGAACTGGGGTTGCAGGTAGAATGAGTGCCGTGTCATTCAACAAGGTGAAAACACTGAAACACTTAAAATGATTTTGCTGAAAACGTGAGCAAACTAAACAATGGGTAGGGAGGTGACCAAAGCTGTCGCCGGGGCAAACTGCTGCCATGTTTGTATGAAGAGCTCTGTAATGGTGGGGGTGGTGTAGTGTGTCTATGTGTATGTATGTGTGTATGTGCTGAGGAAAATGAGATCTTCCAAGCACCCTCTAAAAGAATGAGGTTGAGAAGGCAACTGCACCAGCTGTCTTCTGGATTCTTTCACCAATCCCAAGTGTGTGTGCACACACACACTCAGGCATTTACACACAAGATCAACCCCAAAGCTAAAAGTACTGTAGCTGACTGTTAACCCTCTTACACTGTGTTCAGAACAATGACAAGGGACAACCTGAAGATAAGCACAACAATGGAAAGCTAACCTTTACCTTTTTGTTGCTCCATGCGTGTTATAGCTGTGTGTGCTTTGGAATTACCCTACTAGCAAGCAGCCAACGTGCAGGTGAAGCCCATGAAACAAATGACAAATGTCTTTGAAGAACAAAGGACAGCCAAGGGAGAAAGACAAAGAGACAGTGAGTGTGTGGAAAAGAGGGAGAGAACAAATATTACACAGAGCCCCCTGCTGAGAAGAGAGACAACAATTGAGGCTTTATTTGATTTGAAAGGTCGGGTGGTACGTGGCAAGGGCCAATTATGACATGATACGTTTTTGAAGCAGTCAGGGATCACAGTTTAAAGCTGAAATATTTTACCAGCACACAAGAAGGGTTATGCTTTTACAGCTTTCAAATGTCACAATAATTGCTCACATGAACCTAACGGACAACAAGGCTTCCTGAAATAGTAGGTTTCCTGACCACTATTTTCACAAGGAAGCCTTAGTGCATAACTCACATTTACTGTACTACTCTCTTAGGCTTTTTTGTTTGTTTTAAAATGTGAACAATGTGCACAATGCAGTTGCAGTTCAGATAATTTTCTTAAATTATAATGCTACATATAAAACAGGATTCAGCATTAGTAAGTGTAAATAAATGAAATCAGAGGCAATAGGAGTGCTTTTATTTTGATACATTTTGACATTGTACACACACACACACACACACACACACAGACAGATATATATATATAGTGATATCATTTTTTCATTTAAACACTCTACTGTCAACATTCAGGTTGAATTAAACTGCCTGAAAACACTGGAAGTTTCTGAAAGAGATGTTCATAACAAAGAAAATAATAGAAATTTTGCACACAGAAGCTAAAAACATACCTTAAAACTCTGTAAAATCTTGCAGATCTAAGCAACAATAACATTTTCACAAACTTAATACTGTTTCAACATCCTTGGGTCCATAGAGGAACTGCTGCTGTTCTCATCAGATCTCATCTCTCTCCCCTCTGGTCTCCATCCTTAAGCAGATATCACCATGTCATTTCAACTTAACAGTGTCTGTATTGCAACGTCATACTGCTGTATTTTCTATAATTCAGTACATGTGGCTGCAGTTATTATTCTTGTTATAATTCTGTCACCTCTGCTAAATGAATGTAGCACCATACCTGAAAACGGACTTTGAGGGATCAAACCTGGTTGGCTATAATGTGGCTTGGCTAGTGCATGTGCCCTACCCCTAAGGCTCAACATAGATTTTAGAGCCATGCACTTTATCCAACATATCTTGTAAGAATATGAACCATTTTGCTTTAATTCAAAGAGTCAACAAAAGACAAATCCATATACGCCTCCTATTCCAAGAATAGATTTAAGGAAATATCATACAGGAAAAAGCTACCATCTGACTTTCCTCGTCAGACATTTGTACTGAATGTATATGTGGCCAAATCTGTGAGCTGGAAAATGAACAAATGATGGATTACCTTTTAAATTTCCTTTTGGAAGTGCTTTGTCTCTTATTTACAGTTCTGGTCCATTGCCGACTCAAGACTTTAGATCTTACTAAAGATCGCACCGCCACAGAGAGCAGAGGGTCTTTATTGGATTATGAAGTAAAGGGACATTCCACTGTAGTCCTGTTTGGGGACAATTTATGTAGATCGGCTGAGGCAGATGGCTCTTAGATGTCAGAGTAACAAATGGCTAACTTTCAATTAACTTCATCGCTCCCTCCCATCAGCATAAGGTCTTTTTGTTGGGGAAAGACATCTGTGGGTTCGTTTTGACTAAATGTTTGGCTTATTCAATTATGCATGGCATTCCACAATGTTCACAACTGCAAACTGCTGAGATGAAAAAAAAATTGTTTCATTATTTCTGGTGAGCCATTAAACTCTGAAATGGCAAGAAATAATTAACAGCTAATCAATTAAATCTGTGCCAAATTATCTGTGATGGGTGTTTTATGTTATTTTCTTTATGATTATTGCAGGTATTAAATTGCTTATTTAAAAAAAAAAAATCACTTTTACTAAAGCTGGGTTGAACAGTCAAAACATCTTCAGCTAGTATTGAGAATTATCACAGTAACAATGTAAAATAATTATTTTAATCAAGTTTAAGTGCTGATTTTTGATCATGGGTGAAATTTGAAGAAATTGTTTCTTATATGAAACTATTTGTGATATTAAATATTTTTTAAAAATGCAAAAACAGAAAGTGATGCAAAAAGAAACAAAAACGCAAACAGAACAAGAACTACATATACATAAGACAAAAAGTACTTGATTTTTATTTTAATCATCATCAAATATCACAATATAAAAGATATATGATATATGATAATGATATATGATAATGATTAATATCGGTTTATCAGCTAGATCTACTTTTTGATCCTAGGCCACTATACTAAACCCTAGACTGTATATATAACTGTACAAAGTGACCACGACGTCACCGATTAGTTTCTGAAGGGCCGTTTTGAGGCCAATCAGGTTGTCACTTCATGGCTGCCATTTTGGAGCCAAAAACAGGATGTAACCATATTTGGACAAACAAACATTAGCCGCCAACTTCCCCACACAGTGTCAAGCAAAGTCGTATTGTGGTGTTGTTAATGTAAAGACCCACAGCTGCAGTCGAGCGTATGTCACGTAAAACTATGCCCATATTGAATAAATAGAAGATATGAAGGTCCTAATCTTCACTAGCGAGTCGAGTTACTATGGCAACATGTCAATCAAACCCCAGCATGGCAGTGATTTGTTGGATTATTTCCAGTAATATCTTAACGGAGCAAAAAGTTAAAGATGGACCACCATATTACTTATTAGAGGGTCCGACTAAAACATTTGAGACCATGACGACTCATGACAAAAATTTATTTGCTTAGTATTTTCAGACAGAAGTCCAATGTATCCCTATGGAAAAAGGCTTCTTGGAGCCGAACGAACAATTCCCAAGTGGCCAAGTGGCGGGATTACAACTTCAAGTTACTTCCAGATCGGCCTCACTGAACAGCCCCAGTTATTGCCCATTGTACTAAACACATTACTGGCTTTCCCATGGTGTGAATGTCTTCCAGAGGCTGAATGCACTGCACATCTGGGAATTACCACTAATGTATGGGTCATGTTTTTGATTCATTACATGAACATAAGTCATATGAAAGGACAGAAGAACATTTGAAAATCTGACTAGATTTTAAACCACTAACTGCTCATTCATCTGCAGACTTTTTAAAAAAATAATTAATCGATTAAGTCGTATGAAAATAGTGAAGAATGATGATCGACATCATGGCCTCAAAGTTTAATTGGCTCCACAGCCCAGAGATACATTCTGTCTTCTCAAATCTATCTCAACACTAATTTCCAGGTACAAAGAATAATTTATAAAAACCAGAATAAAATTAACAAAACAGCCACTATGTCAACAAATTGAACAAGACTGAAGACAAAAAAATGACAAGCATAAATAAAAATGAATAAAATGGTCAACGAAAATTAACAAAAAACAAAATAATGAACAAAAATCAATGGTAAGAAATGAATTTTAAAAAGTTTTAAACTAAAATCTGATCTATCTGATCTAAATCTTTTGATGGAGCACTGTGTCTCACATTTTTTACATTTTACTCTGAAATAACTGAACTGTAATAACAGAACCGTTTAAAAATCAGTTGAAAATATACACGTATAGTGAATCAGAATGTTCAACTTATTTTCTTACAAAGTTACGTAATGTGAATAATCTGTTATCTAAGTGAGAAGTGACAGATAAACAATCCCTGCAGCTCTACTGACTAGGCTCCTGCTCCTCTTTGTATACGTATCTTTGTCTTCAACATGTGTTTTGAATAAAACTGACAGGTGCTTGCTTTGGGAATTCAAGGCCAGTTTTCTACTGTTGCTGTGTTTTGTCTTATTGGTAAGTAATTGGTGCTTCTTCGTCATCACTGACTTCACAGACATTAAACCAATACAGACAACGCTAATAGAATCAATGGATTATAGTGGCCAAAGAAATATGTGAGAGGAAAATGACAAAGAATAATCTGGTTCCTTTTCTAACATTTGTGGGAAGAGACACCTGCGTGGTGAGGGGATCCCTGCATGTGAGACACAGAGAGATGCCACCGTAAGTGATGATACAGCTGATGTAAATCAGTAATGAAATCAGTACATACATAACACAGGCGCTAAAGTCTATGCAAATGCATGTAATTCAGAAATCATCGACTCTCACACAAGGACTCTGACAAACTGATGGATTAAATACAGTGGGGACAACAAGTATTGGGAAATGTAAAAATGTGCAAGTTCACCCATTTAAAAAGATAAGAGAGGTTT
>JAQQAE010011740.1:0-13476 GCA_029823295.1 Pseudamia nigra | reverse complement strand
TCAAGTCAGCTGGGATAGGCTCCAGCACCCCCCCCCCCGACCCTCACGAGGATTAAGGGGTAGAAAATGGATGGATATTCAGCTGCCTAAATGTACATCTTCACCACTAGATGTCACTAAATATCACGCAGTGAACCTTTAAAATGCATACTGTTCTTCCGTCAGTAGTAAGAGTTTCATTATTGCATCCGTGCATTCTGCAAAAGCCTGGATATTGCCCCTGCCCTTTTTTTGCATTGTCACCAACTCCACCACATAACTTATTCATAGCTCATTTCCTATTCATAGTCTTCTTTACTTCACCGAGATCTGTCGGACACAGTGATTTGTGCCTCGGTTTTAGCTTTATTTACCTTAATGCATTTTAGTGGACTGAAGAGGATTGGTGCCAGACCTCCATCTTTGCAAACAGATGCCTTTAATGCATGTTAACCTTGGCAGCAATAAAAGGCCTCACCATTATTCCACTTAAACTGTATAGAGTCCATCTGATTCCATCGGGGGAGGAAAACTGGAGCACTTCCAGCCACTCCACAAAAGCCGACCGCAAAAAGGATCCTAATTGAAAATGACTTCAGACTATTGAAAAGATGAGCAGGCTTACAGTGTGCTGTGGTTGAGGAAATGTATGGGCTCCTGAAAAGGGTGGGGAATAAACTGTATTTAAGATGAAAATATAATACCACAATTTTGTCAAACATTATCACAACTTCAAGGCACATCATTGTCTTTTTTGTTTTTAATTTGTATTAAGAGCTGAGCAATATGGCCAAAATGTTCTCATAATAAGTTTTCATCCAAGTCACTATTAATCATTATCACTATAATTGTCAGGCCATTATTTGATTGAAGGTCAAAGGCAGAGCTGTGGTGAAGGTTGAAGAAACTAGAAATTTTTTGTGGGTTTATTGTAACAATGAAAGATGCAACAAGACAAAATATAACGTAAAAAATGTACAAAATGAAAGTGAGGTAACATGAAACCGACATGAAAGACACAAAAAGACACAAGAAGAAAAACATTTTGAGATGTGATCTTAAGATGTTGGTGGCTTGTATAACCGTAAATGAAATTAATCAAATGAACAAATTTGAAGTTTATATCATTAAATCATCATAAAGTCATGGTAATATGTAAAATATACACTCACCAGCCACTTCATTAGGTGCACTTGTTAACACAGCTCTTCAATGCAAATATGTAATCAGCAAATTATCTGGCAGTAATTCAATTTACAGCATATTCATTCAGCAAGCACAAATTTGGCCAATGCAAACAAATTGCCACTTGAAGGGATAAAATACTGAAAATGAATTGATAATTAATATTTCTGATCAGAAGTGATGTTGATTAAAAAGGGGAGATATAAAATGTGGAATAATGTTGGCTGGCAATGTCTGATGTCATCACATGGTTGGTCAACCGTATGCAAATACAAATTATAGGACAATTATTATTATTGGGTCGTTACTGTGCAATTCTATGCAAATTATTCATATTTTTTGCCCTTTTTGAGAGAACGGGCAATATGTAACATTTACGCATAATATTGTGAAAGGTACACTCATTGTCCACTTTATTAGTTACACCTTGGTAGTTTTGGGTTGGACCTCCTAACTATCATGAGAAAGGCACATATACATAGGCAGGATAACCTACTGAAGTTTAAGCCAAACATAAAAATGGGGACATAAGGTGATTTGCACAACTTTGAACACAGTATGGTTGTTGATGCCAGATCGGTTCGTCTGAATATTTCATAAACTGCTCTGTTACTGGGATTTTTACAAACAACCATTTGTAGGGTTTACAGAGAATAGTCTGCAAAAGATGCCAAGGTCAAAAAGGTCGGAGGAGAATGGTTAGCTTTGTACAAGCTTATGGAAAGGCAACCATAACTCAAATGACCACTCATCTTAACGGCATAATGCAGAAGAGCATCTGTGGACACATAACATGTCAAACTTTGAAGCTGATGGACAAGAGCTGCAGAAGATTACACATGGTGACACTCCTGTTAGTTAGCAACAGGAAGCTAAGGCTATAGTTCACACTCAGCAAACTCAGCAAGTGGTGGTCAGTAGAAGACAAAAAGTGTCTATCCGTCTAGCCATCCATGCATCCATTCATGTTGTACCGCATTTCTGGGTATCAGGTCATGGGGCAGCAGCTTGAGCAGGGTATCCCAGATTCCTGGAGGGTTCCCAGGCCAGCTGAGATACATAGTCTCCTCAGCATGTCCTGGGTCTTCCCCGGGGCCTCCTTCCAGTGGGATGTGCCAAGAACACTTCACCAGGGAGCCGTCCAGGAGGCATCTGAACCAGATGCCCAAGCCACCTCATCTAGCGCCTTTTGACGTGGAGGAGCAGCGTCTCTATTCCGAGCCCCTCCCAGATGACCGAGCTTCTCATCCTATCTCTAAGGAAGAGCCCAGCCACCTGCGCAGGAAACTCTTTTCAGCTACTTGTGTCCTGGATCTTGAGCTTTCGGTCATGACCCAGAGCTCTTGACCATAGGTGAGGGTAGGAACATAGATCGACCAGTAAATCAAGAGCTTTGCCTTTTGGCTCAGCTCCTTCCTCACCACAATGGACCAATGCAGAGTCTGCACCACTGCAGTTGCTGCACTGATCTTTCTGTCAATCTCCCACTCCATCCTTCCCTAAATTGTGAGCAAGATCCCAAGATCTTGGCCTCCTCCATTTGAGGCAGGACCTCATCCCTGACCCAGAGGGAGCATTCTACTCATTTCTGGCTGAGGACCATTGTTTCCAATTTGGAGGTGCTGATTCTCATCCCAGTTGCTTCACATTTGGCTATGAACGGTTCCAATGAGAGCTGCAGGTCATGGCCTGATAAAGCCAACAGTAATACATCATCTGCAAAAAGCAGAGACACAATCCTGAGACTACCAAACTGGGCTCCCCCAACACCCTGGCTGTGCCTAGAAATTTTGCCCATAAAAATTATGAACAGAATCGGTGACAAAGGGTAGCCCTGGTGGAGTCCAACCCTCACCAGAAATGAGTCCAACTTACTGCCGGCAATGCAGACCGGAGTCTGACACTGGTCTTATAGGGACTGAACAGCCCTTATTAGTGCATCCGGCATCCCACGATCCCAGAGTACTCTCCACAGAACTTCCCGAAGGACATGGTTGAACACCTTCGCCAGATCCACAAAGTACATGTACACTGGTTGGGCAAACTCCCATGACCCTCCAGGACCCTGCTGTGAATGTAGAGCTGGCCCATCATCCATGACCAGGACAAATACCGCACTGCTCCTCCTGAAACTGAGATTTGACTAGCCGAACCTTGGCTAATCTGCTCCTCCGCTCCAGTGCCCCAGAGTAGAATTTACCAGGGACGCTGAGCAGTGTGATCCCCCTATAGTTGGAGCACACCTCCTGGTCCCCCTTCTGAAAAAGGGGAACCACCACCCTGGTCTGCCAATCCAGAGATACTGTCCCCAATGTTCATGTGATGTTGCAGAGGCATGTCAGCCAAAACAGCCTTGCAACATCCAGAGCCTTAAGGAGCTCCAGGGGGCTCTCATCCACCTTCAGGACCTTGGCATCCACCTTGACGGACTCAGCCCCAGAGTTAGGAGAGCCCACCCCAGGGTCTGCAGGCTCTGAGGCCAACTCACCATGAGGTGGTGATCAGTTGACAGTTCTGCCCCACTCTTCACCCGAGTGTCCAAGACATGTGGCCGCAAGTATGACAATACAACCACAAAGCCGATAATCAAACTGCAGCCTTGGGTGTCCTGGTGCCAAATGCATACAGTATATGGACACCCTTATGCTTGAACATGGTGTTTGTCATTGACATTCCATGAGCACAGAAGTCCAATAACAAAACACCACTCAGAGTCAGATCAGACTGAGCTGTTCCTCCCAATCATGCCCCTCCAGGTCTCACCATCATTGCCTATGTGAGCGTTGAAGTCCCTTAGCAGAATGATGGACTCCCCATCATCAGCGCCCTCCAGCACCCCCTCTACGGACTCCAAAAAGGATGGGTACTCTGAACTGCTGTTTGGTGCATAGGCACAGTCAGGACCCATCTGCCCCCCCGGAGGCAGAGGGAGGCTACAATTTTGTCTACTAGGGTGAACCCCAACATACAGATGTAGGAACCAGGGAGCAATAAGTATGCCCACACCTGCTTGTCACCTTTCTCCACGGGCAACTCCAGAGTGGAAAAGAGTCCAACCCCTCTCAAGGACACTGGTTATCGAGGTGAGCCTGACTATATTTAGCCGGTACGTCGCCACCTTGCGCGCCAGCTCAGGCTCCTTCCCCGCCAAAGAGGTGACATTCCACATCCCCAGAGCAGGCTTATGCAACTGATGATCAGTTCACCAGGACACCCTCTTTTGGCTGCCACCCACATCCCACTGCATCCGATCCCCAAGGTCTCTACTACAGGTGGTGAGCTCATGAACGAGTGGGTGTGTGTTGCTTCTTTGGGCTGTGCCCGGCCGGGCCCCATGGACATAGGCCTGGGCACCAGGCACCCGCTGTCGAGCCCCATCCCCAGGCCTTTATCTAGTGAGATTCAATTTTACCGGTAACATTTGGATGTTATGGTAATGACTACTAGCATATTTCTCATTTCTGACCTTTAGTCCTAACTGTGCAAACACTTTTTAAACACCAAAGCTTATATGAGTGTAACGCCAGCAAGGTGTTCTATACAACAGTTAAGCCTCAATGACAAAGCCAGACAGTCTGTGTGCATCCAACAGCCCTAAGGCAGATTTTATTTACAATAAAAAAATTAAAACATCAAATTGAATAGATAAGATGACTAATTGGATTCACAATGCATGGTGAGGCTTCAAGCTGGGTTGAGGGAGGCTGAATATTAGTGAAAAACAAACACAAGGTTAAAACACAAAAACACCATTTTCATAACAGAAATCACCTATACAGTATATACATGTGCCACCACAGCCAATAACTAGAAATAAGGTCACCACCTACAGTGAACTCCTGTCACCCCCAGCTAATAAAATGGTCCTACACCACTGCAGAATTACTGTTTAAAATATAACACAAAATAAAACTAAGATAAATGGCAACCAGCACTCTGCCTTTCAACACTGGACTGTTAGGACCCAGACACCAACATGTGCACAGGCCTGCTCAGGAAGAGGAAGTGGGCCTGCGCACCTCCTCCTTTCAAGTCTGTCATGTGATGTGATCACATGGCCACACCTGCCACATGAGTATTAGTTGACCTACCACATGATGTCATTAAACATTGCCCCCTGGTTGTGACAAACTGAAACAAAATGCATTTTCAGTGTCAAATCTTACCAAAGATACAAATAAAATAAATCACAGTACCATTACTCAGCATTTTATGCCCCCCCCCACACACACACTTTTTAATCAACATCACTTCTGACCAAATATATGAATTCATTTTCAGAATTTTAATCACTCACATGACAGTTTGTTGGCAAAGATCAACCGTGTGCTCGCTGAATGAATGTGCTGCAAACTTTTTTATGCAAAGTCAGTAAATGGACAAAAAAGTGTAAAGACTGAAAAGAACACACACCCACACATAGACACACACAGAAGCTCATTTCCACGGTGCTCCATCACAGCTGGATGAAAGTGGCCATATTCTCTACTATCAATATGCAAATGGAAAAAAATGGCCTTTGAGTGCAGGAGCAGTTCCCTCAAGTGCATTCATTAGCCACCGTTAGCATAATTGATTCCCAGTGCTGCCATAAAACTGGTCAGTCCCTGTGCCTCTCACTCCGGGGGCATCCTCTGGGGACTGAACAGCCTAACTTCAATCATAAATCATTAAAGGACACCACTCGCCAATGGACTGTGCCAAGGCCCCAGAGACGAGTACGCAACAGCAACAATACTGTCAATGACATCTAAATCATTGATGTGACATGTAAAGGTGCCTACAGGCCGACATCTCCTCAACTCCACCTCTCTATCCTCATTTCTTAACTGTGCCATAAAAGTGTTTGTGCCCCATAGCGTGATTGTTGAACAGGCAACATGTCCTCGGCACAGCATATGTCAAATACATAGCTTTTCAATCTCATTATTTGGAGAATCCACTGGTGTACAGCCCTCTGTGTTGTTTGTATAATCTTGTGAATTACCTATAAAAGTAAAGGTTTATGGCTGAGTATGTCAAAGCAATGAATGAACTCTGCAAGCCAAGAAGCTGTAAAGTAAAAGTGGCAGATGCTTTGGCTTTTAAACATGAAATTTTCTCATGTGCTTATGAAAAAATTGAGTATTCCATGCAGAGTATCTCATAAGTTACTTTGATACTTTAGTGGAGTTTTATTGAACAAAGACATAAAAATGCAAAAATATGAAAACAATATAAATGATGAGACAGATGCAAAATGACAAGCATGATCTAAAAGACATGAAAAGAAGGCAGTTCTGATTTTTATTTGGGCATCTCTGGATTCTCCTAGAACTGTAAAAGACCAAACATTTCATTTCCTTTGGTCTAGTAAATCAATAATGCTTCTATTGTGCTTTTTCTGTTTAAATTTATGAAGAAAACAAATTTATGAACAAAATAATCAAGAAAATGAGAAAAAAAATCAACAAAATGAGCACCACAAGATGAGCAAAATCACTATAATAATAAGGAAAATTCAAACATAAGCAGTAAAGCTAAATAAAACAATTCACTAAATGAATAGAAATAATAAAATTGTCAAAAAATGGAAGAGAATAAAATTGTGTCTAAAATGAACAAAAAAGAACAAAACAATTCACAAAGTGAACAAAAAGGAATAAATTAGTCAAAAAAAATCACTGAAATGAACAAATGGCAACAAAATAAGAAACAGAATGAACAATAGGGGACAATATAAGAAATAAAGTAAATCAAACTGAGCAACATAATGGACAGTAGGCCTATAGTCCACTAAACTGAGAAAGCAAACAAATAAGTGACAAAATAATCCTCAGAAAGAACAAAATAATGAATCAAAGTCAACAAAATGATTCACAACATAAACAGATATGAACAAAATAAGCCATAAAAGGTTGAGGAGGTGACCCCCCCTCCCCCCCCCGCCCCTCATACCCCGCTGAACTGAACACCTATGGGACACATAGACACTCAACACACACACATACGCACTGCCAGTCTGACAAAAAGCCAATAACCCACCAGCTCACATTAGATGTGAATTGCTTCCTGGATGCTGCCTCTTTTTCTACTCTCCTAAGTGGATGCATTATCATTTTGTCTGTCACTAAAAAAAAGAGCCAAAGAATATGAATATGCGTTTACATCTGTCTTCCATTAATATGCATGCCTGAATCCACATCTCAACACAAAGCCAATTTTCTGGCCATCTGGGGGATGGCTGCTAGAGGTAATGAATATTCTTTATGAATATGTTTTATTGTGCAAGGTGGTGATACATCATGAAGATGCCGCTATCATTCTCCTTTTCCTCTTCTTCCTCGTTCCCTCTCACTCAGGTGCCGGGATCCGTCACTGCAGAACTTGATGATTTTAATTAGACTATAAAGAGAAGGGATGGATGGACAGATGGAGGGAACGCCGGATGGGAGAGAACGACAGAAACGTTTCTTGTGCCGTCTCTTTTTGCTAATAGAAGCCTTAATAAGCTGCACACCTGTTCTGAATGGCAATGGGGGATAGATGAATGTAGCTGCACATAATAACTATCATGACTAGTGCAGTTACTAGTGTAGCTGGGTGATAAATCTGACTGTTATCTTGATATACTGTATGTCTCGTCTGTGTGCATTGCCCTTTTTCTGTCTCCCTCTGAGGTCAAATCCCAGATCTGTATGTGTATTGTGAAATTCTGCAGTTATTCAATCACACAATGAACTGTAAGAAGAAGCAGTCAAACAGAGGCTTCAGTATCAAAGGGGGTTGCTGGTATCATTAAAGATCTCATACGAAAAAAATATCTTTATTGGGTTTTGAGGTTTCTATAAAATCAGTATAAAATCAGTGCTCTTTATTTCAGCAACCTTTCACAAGCATTTAATATACACATGGCACAGATTTAAATTTAAGTGTTAGGATATGGATAGTCAGTCTGGTAAGGAGAAATGTATATGCAAAGGTGTTTTTTTTCCTGAGAATTAGAAAGAGTTATCACAACTTACAATACTTACATTTCTGCTTTTGCTATGATAGTTGAATTTACATTAGAAAGAATGGTCCTGTAGAAACAAAGGGGTCAGTTGTTGCTTTGGACTCAAAATCACAGGTCCCACTGCTTTCTAATTGGTACTGGCTGAAAAAGCACAAATTTCTTCATATTTTTAGAATATATACTTTATCTGTAGAAGTCTGATTTTTGAAAATTTTAAAGGCAAAAGAGAGAGTAGGACCTTTTTTTTTAACCCTGTCTTGTTTGGCAACTTGGCAAGCAGGACTGTGATCCAAATGCCTTATTGTGCGAGACATATTTGCTTTGCCAAGAGGAGCTCTGTAGACCTACTAGAGGTGTTGCTTGGTGCTACTTTTATTTATTTATTGTTAAATTATTTTGACATATAACATAGCAATAAAATGCCAGAGCTGATAGTTACAGAGGCCAAACCGACAGGGACAAAGAGGGAAAGAGAAACAAAGACAGAGCGATAGAGAGAAAAGTGGAAAGAAAAGAGAAAGCATGAGTCTTCTGTTCCATCCATGAGAGTGTAGTGAATCACCATCTACTCCATCTGTAAGTGAAAGTCACAACAACAAACAATTGCACATGTAAAAACATCAAGAGACAGACAGATACATCAGCAGAAATTATCATGGTGTGCATGTGAGTAAATGCGTGTCTGTGTTTGCAACACGCAATGTACCTGATAATGAAGGTGAGAGGCTGCAACCAAGCCCCCCGGGGACTAGAGGCAGACAGGGAGAAGTCCGGGAGACCCTGGGTGCCCACCACCCCCCCAAGAGCACCAGAGGTCAGAGACTACACACCCCAGCGATCACCGTGTGCCCCAGGAGATAGAAGAAGGAGGCCACTGACCAAAACCCCCTCAGCCACAGAACAATAGACCAATAGGACCAGTAGAACCAGAGGCAACAGGCAACTGGCCATGGACAGTGGCCAGACATCCCCGCACACACCCAGGCTCAGAGCCCCAGAGCCCAGGTGCACAGGGACTGGCCAGCACCCCACAGCAGCAACAGCCAGCAGAGAGCCACAGAGAGTGGGGGGATCACCAATCCAGATAAGTACTCTGGGTTGCATACAACTATAAATGCAGTCCCCAGCTAAAGATAAATGGCCATTTTTGGCATTTGCAGACTTTGCATCCCCACTCTTTGCTTTTGTCTTGCCTCCGTTCACTAACTCTAACTGGTTGAGGCAGATGGGCCCATCCCCAGAGCCCTGGTTCTGCTGCAGGTTTTTGTCATCTGTCAAAGTGTAAGTATCCAGAACTGGAGTGAGAAGCATGGGAAACATTTATGACATCTATTTTAGGCAACACTAAGATTTGCAATTACACAATTCTACTGGCTGAGATATCAAGGAAAATACCCTGTTAATTTCCTGATTTCTCTTTTAATTATCAGTCCACCTTCCTGCGATGGCCATGTGTTGTCAGTTTCAGTTCCCATCACTACCACACGGGGGCAGTAGCACTCTCTCATCCCTGTTCTCCTTCAGCTATAAGGTCAGATCACAAAACTCTTCCATTTCACCTCAGATGGCTGTAAAACTTAAATACAGGTGATATGTAAATCCATATACATAGTCAGCTTTAAAAAAGTGCATTAATGCAGTACAGCTCATTGTTTTGCATGCATTAGAGTGCATTTTTGAAGGGTGACACCAGGTCCTACTGGGACTCCTGAAACACTGTGGGGATGAGCAGTGGGATACAATAAATATAAATGAGACGTTAAATGAATAAGGAAGAAATATGATTTAAACTAGACATTGTATAAACAAAGCACAGACAAAAATAATTGAAAAATGAAAGCAAGAGTCATCAGAGGATTTCATGTGCCTCCACAATCACTGGTACTGTAGTTGTTACCCATTAACAGCAAAGGAGAGTCATAAATTGGAACCTTAAATCAATATCATATACATATTTGGCTTTAGTGACGTGCACATTGAAAGCATTTTTTGCATTTCAGGTCTTTTAGTTTTAAAAGTTTATATAAGTCTGTATGTTTCATCTGAAATTTCTAAATGAATAATTTAACATGTTTTAGTTCTGAGTACATAGACTTGAGTCATTTCGTCAAAACTATTGGTTTCGTGTGTTTCATTTCATCACTTTTTAACCTGCATCTCGGATGCCAAGGTGTAGTCTTTCTTGTTGTGGTACCCTTTCATGTGTGTTTTAGATTCAAAAAGTGTGTCATCTCCCACCAGTGACACTCTGTCACTATGGTTACAGTCACATGGAACCTTTTGTCATCCGTCTTGGTTGCCCCTTGCAGTTTCATTAAGTTTACATGTAAAATGACTTGCTAAGGGATTGCATAACAAAAGTCAGGGTGATAGCAATTGCAGAAAAGGGCACACCATGAAATAAACAACATACATGAAGCACAACATAAACCCGGTCTCCTGTGTAGAAGCACACGTCATCTCTGTCTAAGGTTTCTCCCTGTTAGTAACCCAGCTGGCATCCATGACTTCCTGTTTCCCAGGAATTTGCGCTGAGCCTCCCCTTTTGCCACAAGTGGGTGACATTGGAGTGAATTTTGCCCACACCAAAGGACACTTTGCATGTCTGCCTTACATGCCAAAGGATTTGACATACTGGCTGAATTCAGTTGGTCATCAAGCAAACAATCTCAAATTTCAATGGCAATCTTGACCGCAATAACCTCTTTATAATAAGAATATTCAAATTATTTAGCATTTTATGGACAATTTAAAACCACAAATGACTATCTGGCTCTTGTGTGCTACAGTGTTTTACCCTTTGCTGGTTTATGTTAACGTGTTCTTATTGAACCTCAGAGACTACAGTACTTATGTTACAGTTTTGTGCTGGATGCACAGCAGCAGCCTGTGTCACAGTGTATTAAACATCATGTCTCCACATAATACATGCATAATGTGCACATAAATCAAATTCCAGAAATATTTTTTGGTCATCATCTTTATTATGTAATTAAATTTCAACTACACTTTCTGTACATGAATATACAGAAAATGCACACAAATAAATTCTTAGGTCAGCATTAGGTATGTCAAATGCATTCATTCAAAAATCACTTGCAAACTTGCAGTTTAATTTTAAATGCAGCATGTAAGGATTTTTAAATTGTCCTCACTCACCATTTTTTTTCATTTTCTGAATTTTCTTTTGGTACAAATACAATGAGGTCCATACCTCCTGTAGGAATCATATATACAGTAATTAGTTTCTTGTAAATCTGACTTAAGTTTGATTGTATATTTCATTACCTTGAGACAATACATTTCATAAACTCCTGACATTCTGTTTGAAACAGCTGGCATTATCACATTTAGACAGGCCAGATTTCATAAGTTCTGAGCATTTGCTGAGGCGGCAGAATCTGAGGTTTACGAATATGTCAACGTTCTTGCATTTGGCCCAGTGTGTGTAGCCAAAGACAGCATGTAACTCGTTAATATTACCTATGTTCTTTCAGCTTGTGTTTTCACAGTAAAATTAACACGAGAAACATTGGCTGTGGTTACAGTGACAGTATTTCTTTAGTTTGATTGAAATTCTCAAACCTTCCAAATTAGAACACGACTTTTTGACATACGTATCACCACTAGAAATCTAAAAGACCAAAAGACTTTTGGCTTTTCTTCATTAACACAACAAAGACAGATCCAAGCATTTTTAGACAAAAAAAAAATCTTTGTCCTGTTTTCTGTTAACTTGACAACCTGAGATTGAGTCAAATTCTCAAATCTGTAAAAGTTCTGTGTTGCTGTTACCTTTTTTTTTTGTCTCTCTCAGAAACTCATCAGGTGACCTAAGCATCACTTCAAGCATGGGCAGCCAAAGAATCTAATCAAGTGATTAAAAGACTAAGATTTTTCTGATGATGGGACTACTTAAGGTCAGGCTGTGGTGACTGAGAATGTAACGTGAGGTGTTCTCACAGGGCTCTTATTATGTAATTAGAACGTTCATGTAAACACTGTCTGTGCGAGAAATCAGTCTTTTTGATGTGCAAAAAATTAACATGGTTCGTATCCATTTTACCACAGTCTTTCTTATAACGTCCTTATAAAATGTAATAAATAGTAAGGTAAAACTGAACAAAATGATCAACAAACTAATGGAAATTCTCCAGAAAATAAAAACAAATGAACAACATAATCAACAACGTGATTTAAAAAAACAACAAAATAATCAGCAACAAACTGGCAGCTCATCAAAAAGAACAGCCAGGAGCCATTTTAAACATTAGAGTGTACACACTTCACGCAAAGATGTGGGCCAGTGTTTGTGTATAACACCACAGTTCCTTCATTTCCTTATTGTGATACATGCTGTAATGAAACAGTACAACTGAACTAATGTGTGTGATATGAATCTTACAGACAGTGGTCCAGTGTTATAAAGCCCCATCCTCTCTGTATGTATTAGATCTTATCTGCATGTTACACACTATATGTGTCACACTGAGAATGGGGGAGGTTTTTAATAGAAATGGCCTCATAAACCCCCAATCCTGTAACAGTGCATCGTTCAACTGGAATAAAACCTTCTTTGTGTAAGTGTGTGCCAATATGGAAAATTAAAGGCAGTTAATAAAAAGCAGCGCTAAATCAATGGGAGCTATAAAAGTTACAGGGTGATATTAAAATGTGGTGGGGGGGCATTAACACGCTGGGCCTGAATTATCATGTTAATTTAATATCCAGTCTTCAAATGAAGCAGAAAGCCCAATAAAGGTCAATTAAGCAACTAGCCTCCCATCTCCATTCAGGATTTTATGGCTACAGCTAAATCACAGAACTGGTGCCGGGTCCAAAGGGCCTCCAGTGGCTCCCAGTGAGGGCACACGATTCAAGTTCATGCCGAGGTGTAGCTTGGCTTGGGATAGGTTTGTGATCATAGCACAACCTTGCCCTGGACAACACGTTTGAATTATAGATGCTATTCTTCCCGCTGCACAGAGAACAAGATTTATCCATTTTATTTTGTGGCCCAAATGCAGCTGCAGGAAACCAGGCCTATCCTGTCGTCATCTCTGAACTTTTAACCCTCAGGACTCAAATGTGAGTTGTGAACGTGTTTCAGTGTGTGTTGGCGAACAGTGGCTCTAGAACTTTATCAAAACAAGACCCAGAAGATCAACTATAAGTCTCCTCATAATTTAAATTTACCCAAATATGTCATGAAATTAGAGCTGGTTCATCAGTAATCATGATATATACCGTATTTTCCGCACTATAGGGCGCACCGGATTATAAGGCGCACCATCCAAAAATGTCACATTTTTAATTTT